>JAQFVV010006227.1:3267549-3415049 GCA_028023455.1 Epiperipatus broadwayi
CTAAAGCAAGTGAAGCATTCATATTTACATTTTGGAGCATTTTACTGACAGGATTTATTCTATTTAATATATCATGCCAAATTATTAAAGAACAAATAAATTTGTAATCCTTAAGGTTAGTGCAGAGTGATTGAGCTTCATGTTGAATTTCTCTATTAAAAGATTCGTTGTTCATTATTTCATAGAGTGCATCATAAATTTCACCCAACTGATACCGTAGAGGCCGGATTGCATCAATTCTGCTTTCCCATCATGTTTCTGATGGTTGTTTTAGAGTTAAAGTTTTAATAAATTTTAAAAGGATTGACCACCGTTTATAAGATGATGAAAAAAATTGAATATTTTTTGAACAATTGCAAAAAACCAATTGTATCTACATTGACTTTGGCGGCATCGTTTATGATTAAGTTTAAAGAATGAGCAGCACATGGTACGTAAAATGCACGGGGTTTTTGGTTAAAATCAAATTTTGAAGTCCAGCCTTTTTGCCTTTCATGTTGGCCCCATTACATACCCTTGACCATGCATGTCTTCAATGGGAACTTCCATTTTTCCAGTTGTTCAATTATTGTTGTACATAAACCTCGTCCAGTGGAATCTGTTATATCTATGAAACCTAAAAGTTTTCTCTAATTTTAACCGTTCCATTATTACAAAAAACGAGCGAATAATTATGGTCATTTGTTCAGTTTTACTTGCATCTGGTGTACAATCTAAAATAATAGAATAATATTTGGATTTCTTTATCGATAATAAAATTGTTTCCCTAATTGCTGTACTTAAAATTTCCAATAATTCATTTTGGCTATCTTTGCTCAAATAATGTACTCTATTGTTTTGATCTAGGGCCCTCTCAACATGATTTTCCATAACGGGATCAAACTTCGCAAATAATTCAATTAATTTTAAAAAATTTCCGTTATTTTTTTCGTATAATTTATCAGATGATCCGCGAAATGCTAAATTTTGACTACCAAGGAATTTGATAATTTCAATCAGCCGTTCCAAAACACTCCTCCAATGTTTCTTTTCCATTTCATATAAATTTTGAGATTGACAATCAATAGTAATTTTGTTTTTTAATCTTTTCTCAAGTTCATTCCAATTCAATAGACTTTTCATGTGAGCCATACTAGTTTCATGTCTGTGTAAAGTTGTACTTAAATTTCTCCAATTATTGTATCCTTCTATGAGGCTAGATTCAGTAGATCCAAAAACTTTGCAACAAAAGCAAAACACAGAGTTCAAAATTTCGGAATAAATAAGCCATTTTCGAAAAACTACTTCTCCGTTTTCCATTTTTCTATTATAATATACATCAGAAAATTTACGGCCATGTACATCGTTCGGATATATAATATCTTTCTTTTGAACAGGCCCCATTTCTACTAAAATAACACGTAGTTTGTCATTGATTTTATTCCATTCAGCTGGACTTCTAAATTTGTACACTTTGATATGATATTGGCACAATGACTTTGTTGTCAC
This sequence comes from Epiperipatus broadwayi, assembly GCA_028023455.1. Taxonomy (NCBI): domain Eukaryota; kingdom Metazoa; phylum Onychophora; class Udeonychophora; order Euonychophora; family Peripatidae; genus Epiperipatus; species Epiperipatus broadwayi. The sequence continues at coordinate 3,269,038 of JAQFVV010006227.1, forward strand.
TTAACTGTTTCTTACTAAAATCTTGTTCAATATTTTCAACAGTTCCCTGTGATCTAGATGATGTGCACGGTTCTGGTTCTTGTTGAGTATAAGCTATTTCAGAAGCAGTTGATATTTTAAGATATTTATTAAGTGATCCACTTTGTTTTTTAATGTTTGCTATTTTTTCAGCTTGGCGTTTACGATTTTGTGCACCGGATAGTTTTTTCTTAGTTTTTGATTCCATATTACTTTTACTCATGAACGCCACTTTAAAATAATTTTCAAATGTAATAAATAAATAAATACGGACTCTAATTTATGTATTTACATCATGTATCTTAATACTTAAGATTATATATCGCTAATTTGGATGTCCAACACAAATTACTTCTTGCGCCAAAATACAAAACTGTATACGCGGAGGCGAGGGGAAGAGTTGTTTAACTTGTTTACCTAAAAAGGCAGCTAATAAATTGGAAATATTCAGCCATTGACATTAAAAATGGTCAGGTTTTAAAATAACTCAAGTGTCCAGTTTTACGCTGATTGAACATTTTAGTTTTACCATTGGCAAGATTTTCTTTTGTTATCATATATTTTTCTAATTAACACAGGTGGCCTGCCAGGCCTGATTTGCGATTTCAATAGAAAATTTCCTGGGATTATAATTATTGTTTACAAGTTCTTACTAAGATTTTAAAATTTGCGATAAACATCATAAGCAAACGTATGTAATTAATTTGCAAACCTAATTAGTATGCAGAAAAAATAGACTTTTGACAACGATTAAAATATATAAAATAAAAAGTAAACTGAAAATTATATTAAGTTTACTGGAATTATACCTATAATATATATTACATACACGTTCGAATATTTATATCAAATTATTATTTAAATAAAAAATTAGAAAATGATTTATTTTGCAATATTATAATCGTTTCTTACGATTTCAAAATTATGTACATGATCTAATATATATATACGCATATACATACATAAGTTCTAATTTATAATACTTTTAGTGTGTGTTTATTTATATATTTGCTAGCAGAAAGTTACTTATAGTTTACTATAAGCAGTACTATATATATATAAACATTACAATATGAAATTTGTAAGATAATAAACTTATGTTTAGTTTATTGTTCATGATAAATAATAGATTTGATTGTTTTATATTTTTAATATTAAGCAGAGCTTGTGTGCAGGCCTGCTTGTGTGTGTCATTTAATAAGATATAATATGACTTCATATGATTTTCAATAATCTACTCTCAATAATTTTTGTAAATAAACATTTGAGAATAATATTCTTCAAATGTGAGTATTTTTGTTAGTAGAGTTTTAATTTCTCAGGGATGGCGCCTTCTTTTTCAGATGCTAATCTCTCAGTGATGGCACCTCCTTCTGCCAGCGCCATGCCTAGCATGCGTTGCATGCCCGCTTCCGCCGGCCCTGCTTTACCACTATTATTTCATTAATTGACAAACATGATTTAGATATTTACCATTTCAAAATTCAGTAATTAATTATTTCTTATTAAACAAACAATTATATTTTTGTTTATATTTTTTTAAGCAATCTTTTTCTATAATAATTTATCTTTTTTTTCTGAAGTACTTTTCTCTTTCTTTGAAAACAATGTGCTTTTATGATTTCCAACTTTGACATTTCAGGTGATTACATTTATATTGTACAATTTTTCTAATTTCGACTCCCAATTACTTTTTTAATATATAAATAACAATTCTTATGCCACCTAGAATGAGATTTAGTAATCAATAGTTTCCAAATGGTAGTGCTTAATGCATTCTTGTCTAATGCTATCCTGTCAAAATATTATCAGAATTGTTTCTAGATTACGGCTTTCTTCAATGAGAAGCTTATTGGATTATTTTGAACCAGGCAGTTGATCTTTTAAATCTGTGGACCTTTCTTCTAACAAACATTTTTTTTTTTTACTTTTTGTTATACTATCAAGCTTTTAGATCAAATTGAAAAACTTTTTAAATTTTTTTAATCCAAGCTGCTTTTCTATGACTGAAACTGGTTCAATTTCTATATCATGGTGACTATATTTTTTTAAAATCATATTAGGTATCTTTATTCTTTGGCCAGAATTGGTACAAAGCCAAGTAAACATCATATGATCAATAATATATATGGTATAACCAACTTGATTTCAATCTACACTTTGCTCTTCATTAGCAAAGTCTTTATTCTCCCCATTCTTAATGTAAGTTTTAGTAATGCTGTGCTGATGAAAGCCATAAGCTATAAAATTAGTCTTGCAATATTTGAATAGGAAAACACTGGATAAAGATTTATTAAACACTACTATCTGATATCTCTTGATTGATTTAAGAGTGGTTAGAATAAAATACTCTGCTAATGATTAGTAATGTGCAAGCTGGGAATAGATGATGTATGGCAATGCATTATTGGTTTGTATTAATTCTGGCCAAAAAATAAAGGTGCCCAAGGTTAAAAAAATCAAGTCATCATAATATATAGAAACTAAACTAGTTTCAGATCTATGTAACTACATAAGTAGTTAAGCTTGGATTGACAAAATTAATAAATTTTTTAATTTAAGCTGGTAAATTGATAATATAACAAAATTAAAATGTATGCTAGAGAAAAGGAATATTAGATTCAAAAAAATCCTAGTGTACAGACAAAAACATCCAAAAAGTTTTTTCTTGATGAAAGCCACAAGCTAGAAACTAGTCTGGGGATATATAGATAGGACAAAATTGGATTAGGATTTATTAAGCACTATTACTGGCATCTATTGATTATTAAAACTTACACTAGATGGAGGAAAAGTAGGAAAAATAAAAAAGTTTGCTAATGAAATTATTTAACTCGATCACTGCAATTTCATATAGGTGCTTAAACTATGAAAATAATAATTATAACTATATAAAAATAGAAAAAACTGAATAATCTCAATACCATTTTTGGTATAGGGTTAAGTTTATTAGAAAACAAGTTTTATTATGGCTTTATAAGAAAATTGTCATCATGAAACATTATTTTATGAAAACAAAGTTTTTATGTTGCAGAAGTAAAATAAAGCATAATTTCAGTTTAAATTTATTCTTTTCAAATTATTGATAGAAATATTGGATTCTAATGGCTGATTATGAATAAAGGATGCTTTTGTGTTATTTTAACTCCATGTTTTCTTTAACACACGTTAGTATTACAGATTGAATAATAACTTTTACTTTGGTGTCCAAAATCTTTGGACTAGTTATTTTCTTATTGAAGTAAAGATTTTAAAATTTGAGACAAATCTAAACACGAATTTACAACAGATTTATCATAAATGTACTTTCAATGTTTCTGATAAAAATGATGTTCCAGTAAGTTATTATTTATTGAAGCTAGTAAATTGAGAAGGCTACAATTTTATCCATATTACTCAAATAATATTTTCGTCATTTTGTTTTCATATGTGATAACTATTTCTGACCAACTCTTTGTATTTTTCAAGACAATATAAAAGAGCCAAGCCAATTTTTATACATTTGTAAGAAGGACATTTATCAACAAGTTAATCTGCATGATTTGGATTCCCTCTTTTTAATTATAATAGTATCAATTGATTTATATTTATTATTATCTTAATGATAGACTTTCTTGGTTTACACAGTACTGCAGGTATTGGCACATAATTATATGTCACTATGCTATATTATATTGCTTATCAGTTTTGTAAAAGTTTCATCATGGAAAGGTGTGTAATTTTATGTCATTTCACTGCATTTTTGCATGGCCTTTTATTGCGTCAAAAATCTTCAGAGAAAATATTCTTCAATATGGAGTATTTTGTTTATCAAATATTTCTAAATATTTGGCAGAGTCTGTTTAAGAGAATCTAAACCAGGTTCTTAATGATGTGCCTTTCCAGGAAATAATAAAGATTATTAAAATTTTCCAAACATTTATCAGTTTATTGCTTTATAAAACTAAAACTAACAAATCAAGTTACTCAATCTTTTATTTGCTAATTGACTGCTATTCACAATGATTATTTTAAGGCAAGAATTTTCAGATTCATATTTTAGGTATCATATGAATAATGGAAGTTATTTATTCATCATTAATTTTTTTTTTAAATAATCAAAGTTATATTTTTTAAAAAATTTTGTTTCAAAGTTTGTATCATATCATTACTAAACCAAGATCCATGATGCAATGCAACTCTGTTTCTTCCACTGCTTGAACTTCTTATGAACTACCTGAAATAAACCATTTGATAATTTCTTGCTCTACATCAGTGTTTCCCAACCTTTTTTGGCTCGTGTACCACTTGGTAGTATATCACGCTAAATTGTACCACTTCATAAAAATGATTGTATTTCATGAAATTTGTTATTGCGAGTGTGTTATTTTATTTGCATTATAAATATTATAGGGTGACCTTGTATGTATTCACATCTCATAATGAGACAAATTATGTTGAAACATGCCTAAACATCACGCCAGGTTATAAACTCACTGAAATTATAAACTCACTGTAACACATTTATATGTATGTGTTTGTTCAAAGTTTCATATTTTTTCCAAAATAATTTATTAAAGATTACATTATTACATTAAAGGTTATTTGGTACATATTTTGTTCAAAGTGTTTTCTCATTCCTTCATTTGGTTTTCCCGAATTTGAGTCTGTTTTTTCTTTTTTGGAGCATCTTGTTATTAGTTGGACCATGAAGAGGATAAATCCAGCATGTCCCAAGTCATGGTAAAAATAACCTCAGGGGTTATCAGGCTATCTCTTGTTCTTGTTTTCTTTATATTGTTCAGCATGAAGTTAATAGGATTAAAATTTTGATGATTAAATACTAGCTTACATCTAGTAATCCACAATAGATGATCAAGAATTAATAAGAGTCTAATTTCTGGGTATGATCCTTTTCTGATACATTCTTTCAAATTAAATAATTTAGATTGATTTGCCTTGATCCGACTCATTATTTATCTACTATTTTATCATATTTCGTTTACTAATAAATGGTTTTAATAAAAACACAAAATTATGAAAAACTATTTAATATATTTTCTTATCATAATCAAATATTTTTATAAAATAAATTTAATGAGATCTTTGTGCTTGTTTTGAACAATATAATTTTTTGAAATTCTACAGCTGCGTTCAATCTGTTTCGATACTTATTTTTTAAAAAAAAATATATATAAAAAAGCTCTTCCTACTAATTCTGTACTAGTAAACGGTAATAATAATTTAAGAGCTTTCTCAGAAAGTTGTTCATATTCTTTAATGTTTAACCAAAAAATAATTAGATTGTGTCATTTGAATTCTATTTGTAAAGTTCTGTCACATGATAATTCTATTAAATTTTCTTTATTCTTTATTGATAATGATGTAGCTTTTTCTAAATTTTCTGCATAGAAGGGGTTTGAAATCCATTTATCATTTGTGTTTTCGGGTTTTGGAAAATATTCCATGAAAGACAATTTTAATCCTGTTAAATGTGGTATTATATTTTCTCGTATATCTTGAGACAGACTAACCTTATTTTCAAACAAAAAAATATGTAGAGTTTTGAATACTTCCAGTTGATTGTTTTCGATACTTATATATATTACTGTTTTCAAAAATCTAATTTCTTAATCATACTTTCAATTTTATCATTAACATTAAAGATCGTTATCGACTGTACATAATAACAACTTTACTGTATAATATTATTAATTAAAATAATTTTTATGAATTATAGGAAAAAACGTTTCTATGATATTTTTATGATTTAATTTTTTTTTTTATGTCCGCCATTATTGATTATTTTTCGTGTACCACCAACCAGCTACTCGCGTACCTGGTGGTACGCGTACCACAGGTTGGGAAACACTGCTCTACATAGTTGAATGTGGTAATAGGGTATCCGACTCTGGAACTCAAGATCCATGGATCATGGGCCAGCAGTCACATTCATTGGTTAAATTTTTTATAAATCCCAAACCATAAATCATTCAGTTATTTTTTTTAGTTAATGATGAATCATTTATTTTATTTTATTTCATTTTATTAATAATATAGTCTAGATTTTGCTCTTTAAAAATCACTATTATTAAATTCAGTAGTGAAATCTTCGAAAGTTTATTTGAAAAATCAATCTTTTCTGCTTTCAGGTTCTTATCCAGTCATTGGTAGTGCAATTTAGCTAAGGCACTGATACAATAGTGCTATTGATTACGCACGGCTAAATCTGATTAATATATACTGGTATTTTATATTCGTTGCCTGTTAAAATGTTCATTTGGGAGACTAGTGTTATTTTTTTATTGTTCAGATTATTTTTTTGAATATTTTGAAGTAAAAGATACATATTCAAAGGAGAAATTTTTTTACAAGTTTTTGTTTATATATATCAGAGATTTACTTACTATATGTAACACTCTTTTTACTGATATATAAATGTAGACATGATGTAAGATACTGATTTTTTTTTAACCTACTGTTTGGTTTCATGCACATTTAATTGAGTTTCTGACTGAGATCTATTTCTTCTTCAATTCTGCCATCTAGGATAAACTTGACTAATGGATAAATGTTGGATATCAATGCTTAATATCTATCTATCTGGTGCTATCCCCAGGATAGTTTCTAGCAAATGGCTTACATTAATGAGGAGTCTTAAATCTGAATCAAATATATCTAGATTTTTTTTTTTATCTAATGCATCTTGTTTCCAACAGAAGCCTCAAAAAACATATTAGTTTGTCTGCATAGTTATATAGATGTGACATCAGTTTAGTGTCCTTTTGATAATTATAGATATCTATTTCTTGGTCAGGAGTGTCATAATACAAAACAAAATATTATCCAATTCCATCTTACTCAATATTTTTATACAGAAAATCTGTTTCTTGTACTGAACTTGAATAATCAGTAGAAATCAAATGGAAATGCTTAATAAATCCTTATCTCATGCTTCCCTATGCTAAAACAAATTTTTTATAAAAGGTATTAAATTATTATTATATATCTTCAAAATAATTTGTAGCTTATGGCTGTTGCCAATGGGGTCTAATGAATCTAGATTTTTTTGATTTGTTATATAAAACTTCATGTGAAGCTGGAATTGTAGGTGTTTGTTGATTTCATGACAAACCTGGCCAAGAAATACAGGTTCCTTCAGTTTTTTTTTTTTTTTAAACTTAAAACCAAAATATATAGATACTTAACTGGTGTCAGATCTATACAATTATGCAAGCAAGTTGGCATAGATTCAAAACATTAAGATATTTTTAAATTTCAGATTTTGTACTTTGGTATTAAAATAGGAGTTAAAAAATAGCTGAGATATATTAGATCCAAAAAATCCATATGCCATTAGGTTCAGATCTGAGACTCATCACTAATGAAAGCCATAAGATAGACACTAGTCTGGAGATATGGATGACAGTACTGAATAAGGATTTATAAATCACTGTCTGACATCTATTCAAGTTTGCATTAGAAGACATAATTGGAAAAATAGATTTGCTACATAAAAATATTTTATAAATTGGATTTATGTGGTATTTGTTGATTTTATACTATAGTAGTATTTAATGCTAATGAGGATAAGCTCATCAATGTGCTTGTGATTAAAAAAAATCAAGTAGTTTATTCCTCACAGTTTTGTAATAAGTTCAAGGATTAGAAGTAACAGAGCTGAGTGATGATTTTTTGACTTTGGGTTTCAGAACTGTCACTCTCCCACTGCATCAAACTATGGAGAGTCTTGTTAATATTGATAAAATTATGAAAAAAATATAATATGGAAAAAATTTAAAATTAAGTCAATGAGAAGTGGATATAGAGGATAAATAATTGAGAGAATTGGGAAGAAACTATTGCAAATTAGAGGTTTTAAATTTTGAGAAAGTTGATTAGATTGGTAATGTCTAAGGAAGCTTTTAATTGGGGTTCAATGCTTTATTTAGAGTCTAGTTTTGTATTGAACAAAGACTTAAGTGATTAGGAAAGGGAGAAATAAAATTTTGGAATTTTTAAAATACAGATTTAGTTATAGTTATACATTGTGGAACTACTGAAAAAATTAAATGTAAAAACATATATTTTGTAAATTGAGAAAAGTAAGAGGAATTTAATATTAGAAGTTATTAAATATGATGCTGTCTTTCCCTCTGATTAATTATAGTGATTTCAGAATAGTTTATAATTGTCTTGAAATTACATTAGTATATATAAATCATACCCTGTGTGTTAATATATCAGTAAATGGTATGCTTAAATATGATCCAAGTTAAAGTACAGGTAGGCTCATTTTATACTTTATGTTTAGGTTAGTTTACATATAGCTTGCTGAGGATTTCCAGTACTTGAGCTTTAAATTAAAAATAGAGGAATTTTAATAATGATTTCTTAAAATAATAAGGGGAAAGACATTAGAAAAAAAAGTTGATAAATGTTAGTAATTGTTGGCAAATGTATAGACTTAAAAATAAAGATAAAGAGAGTCATTGATTTGTTGTGTGAGATAGGCTTATTGTCAAATAAATAATAGTGATAATGATAATAAATGTGAGATAATTAACTTATAGAACATGGCTAACATTATTGTATATACTTGAACTTTTTGTAAAGATTAAAAGGAAACGAGATAAAACAAAGTTGTCACAATATTGTAAATAGATTTGAGAATTTTGTAACTTCTGACTTTATATAACATTGCTAATATTTATCGTATTAAATTTAATAAAAATAAAACCCAAGATATTTCTTGATTATAAGTTAAAGCACTATTTTTTCTACAATATAATATAAGCATACTATGATGAAGAAAAAACATAAAGGATGTTTGATGCATGATATTATATAAAAAATGTTAAATATGATAATACAAATATAGGAGAGGTATAATGTATAGTCTTTTTTCTTATATATAAAAGTAATTTAAATTTGCATTTGTTTGTTCGTTTGCAAATTTGATTTACAAATATAAACTAAGAGAAAAATCAGTACTATATGCATATGTGTAGATTCATTCTTTTATTAAATATATAATCAGAAAAAATCATAAAATTTCTGATTATCTATTTATTTGTATGAAGTTGGAAGTTTAGTTTTAGGAGACATTTCTTTCACTGAGAATTACAGCTGTAAACAATCTAGTATAAACTTTTGCTTTACACACGCACGCACATACACACAAGAAAACTATGTGAGGATTAATAAAACATTATTAATAATAGTTAAATATTTTATTATTTTTATAAATAATCACTGAAGAAAATAACATCTACACTTTTCATCCGGAAATTTTTTTCAAAAGAATCATTTCCTATTAATAATATATATATATTTGGAAATTAGTCATAATTTAAATATGCATGTGTCTATATGTGTATATCTACTACTTATTTTATATGAGATCTTTTTTATATATAAAAAAACATATTGCAGTAATATTTTGATAATTGAAATAAAACCGTTATATAATTCAGTTGATATAGATTTAATTAGACTGTAGTTTATTACCATAGTAATATGAGCTAAAGCTATATAATTTTAATATCTTAAATGAATGCATTATATGTTATTTATAGAAATCAATTATATAATTAAAATCGTATTATAAAGCAAAAAATACACGGAAATTGCAACACTGTTTGTAAATAAAAATATTTATTTGCAAAAATAAATTAATAAAAAAATTTGCATTTTTCAATCAGAATAATATAAATTATTTCTCTACGTGTCTTGCTTTTCTTTCTATTTTTTATTTTTATTTTATTAATCTTATCACTTGTTAATTGTACTTAGAAATTTTTTTATCATTTCTGCTTCTATTATTTTATTAAACAGTTTTCTGGAAGTATACTATTTTTGCTACTATTATTTTATTAAACACTTCTTAGCTTTCTGGAAGTAATGCTATTAAATCTTCTACTGTAAGGGATCGTACTCTTTGGATTGGGCCAATGAAATGAATGACTTATAACAGCTTTTTTAAAATTGTATTTTATTTAGCAAATTTTATTTCTTTCACTCAAATTTTGCTATTTAATATAAGATTGAGTAAGATGCCAGATGATAACGCTTAATTGTTGCGTTTATACGTGTTTTAAATAAACACAAACTCATATAAACATGATTAAATATTTATTAATTAAAACAAATATTCAAATGAGTATTTACAATATATACAACTGTATACCTTCACCTGATACCATTGGCAAGATATAGCATCTAGTTCTGTGCAACGACTATTGTAAGGTATTTTAGGTACTCTTCTAAGTTTACCTACCACTTCCAGCTATATCAAGACAGCTTGCCTCATGAGTAGGTACGATGACACTTCCAACTGTTCAGTGACGGCTTACTCAAGTCTGATTTAGATTCTAGAAGCTTCCAATTCTAATGTGAACTTGACTCACTGCTTAAGAAATAATGGAGACAATGTGTGGATTGCCATTTAGGTCAACAGTAAATTGTTGATATCTGCTTTTACCTCAGACTGGACTGATTATTTATAGCCAGATTCCCTTAATAATGAAAACATCCAGATTCACTGAGCATCATCATCCATTGTCCTTTATTTGTGATTGTGTATATATCTATTCATATATATATTGTAACGATCCGGAGAAAGCGACTTACGTAAACTGCACTACGGGGCGCCATCTAGGCGTTTGAACCTAGAAAAATTTATAAAGTAGGCAGATACGTAAGTCAAAAAAAAAATAATTATTTTTTATTTTGATTCCGGTCGTTAGCCCATGTCACTAGCCCAGTGGAACAGCGGAGATTAAATAATGTAAGATCTTATCTAATTAGATTTCAACATTAAAAAATAAATAAAATAAGCCACTGCCAGTAATTAACACACAAACATTTATTTATTTCACATATATATAAGATTTAAAATTATTTTAGCATTAGTTTTACATTTTAATTTTTAACATTCTTTTTAACTTTGATTTTTGACTTTAATTTACATTTAATTACTATTATATTCTAATTTTACATTTTAATTAAGTTCGCACAGATGGGATTATAGAAGCTTGTTTTAATATGTTGCTATAGATCGGTTACATAGATTACACGGTTAAAAACATTTCAAAATAAACATAAACGATCAAAATATAAAATCATTGATTACTGACAATTGCGGAGGGAAATTTATACGTAACCCAATAGTATTCACCATAAGATACTTGCATTGTCACCAATAACTTAAAAGACATCCGAATAAATACATTTTTGATACTCACCGTAAGGTATCATTATTTATCGAATGTCTATATATTTTGATCAAATATGGAAACGCAAAACATAGTTAACCAATAAACAATCCATGCAAGCGTCTATAAACAACTTAAATTTAATGCATTTTTATTTAGGATCGAGTATGAATAGACCACATAAATTTGCTTTTGAAAATAAACATTCTATCCCTATTTAACCTTAGGCTAAAATTCGTAGTCAAACTGGCATCAATTCATCTGATATATCGATGTATTCAATGTAATAAAATACGACAGCACAAAAGGTTAAAGAAGAAATTGCCTCTTATGAGATAGGAATATTACATCTATCTCTAAAGAAGAGCAATAAAACAAAAACTCCATAGAAAGGAACTGCGGTATCCGACTTATAATTCCTTCCATAGGCAAACGGAAGTGTGCGGCGTATGAAGCGATTCTGCCCGTAGCGAATCAATATTACATCTACTAATCACACCAATATATCCAATCCATTGACCCAATTTAACCACGAAACAAATAACCTAAGATTACCCTCACCTAATATAACTTTACAAATCTATACAGCCATTCACGCCCGACTTAAGTTTAACATTTATATAATTTAACTTAACGGAAAACAGAAATCATAATAAAACTTAAAGAACAAAATTAAATAAATGGAAATGATTTTAAATAAATAAATAAAAAATACATCAAATAACATTATTAATAAATTAAGTTGGTCAGATAGGATAATATTGCAATCATTTAAATATGGAAAATTTTAATTTAATGTTCATTATTTATAAAGTTCTTACGGTTTAAAAAGTTCATCTTTATCCGTTGCTTGCCATGAACGTGAATTCCCACGCCGTCCTAAGATTGGTATCCATTTAGCCGTTGTTTTATTTATTCATTCAGAGGTTTTTTAGTTTAATTGGTCCTCAATGTAGGAAACGATAGTTCATTTCTTTTTCTTTCTTAGCAAAGCTGAAGGGATTGAATCGTGCGCTTTTTTCAATCCCTTCTCCTTCACTTCCGCACTAACACATCTCTCTCACATCGTAATAATCATTCACTAGTCACTGATTAATAATTTCCAAATTTTCCTTTTATATTAATGTGAAGGATTGAATTTACATTCGTCACCGATGCGATGGCCTTTCGCTGCGGTCCGATTCCATAGGGATTTCTTCTTATTTGCTAACGTTTCTATTGTTTTCCTATCTGACCGGTATTTTTACATTTAAATGCCCAAGGCTGGTTTACATTTGACTAATTAAATTTATCATTTCCATTTCTGATTAATTAACCTGTTTTCCAAATCAAAGATATATTTAAAGATAAATTTAAAGATATAATTTTATCTCCAAATCTTTTTAAGTTTTTGTTTTTAAAATACCTTTTCTATTTTTAATACAGTTTTATTTTAATAATTTTTTATATCTGTGCAATTTAATATATAAGAGTTTAAGATGATATTTAATTTCAATTTTTAATTCTAAAAGAAAATTTTTAAATGCGAACTTTTAAGTTTTTATTTTAAATAAATGTAACGTCATATTTATATATCGTTACAATATATTGGTCCATGGTGATGAATGCTTAATCCAATCAAGATAAGATGAAATCTGGATTAGTCCATTAATTGAAAATAAAATGAAATATAACATTTTTCAATCCAGTGCTGTCCCATTAATATCCCAGATTAGTTTCTAACTTATAGCTTTCATCAGTGAGAAAGTATTGAATCTGGATCTAATATATACTTGGATTTTCTGAATTTAATGCATATTTTTTTCCAGCAGCTATTTTTTTACACTTTTTTTTTTTTATTAATCAAGTTCTTAGCACGAAATTCAAAATATTTTAGTTGTTGTCAATTTTCTAATAATTGTAAGTATTTGTATTTCTTGGCCAGGATGATCAAAAAATCAATAAATTTGGGATAGGATTACCATGTTATATCTATTGATTTTTTTCAAACTTACATTAGCTAGTAGTCTGGAGTAGAAGAAATAGATATGCTACATAAAAGTATTGTGTGAAATAAGATCATGTGGATTTTTATCACTTATATTTTATTTTGAATTTGAGTATAGTTTTCATGGGAGAGATAAATTCCATTTACCTTATCTTATAAAGACTATCTCATAAAAACTCTAAAGAAATGCCATATTGATTGACTTCATTACTATAATTAATTAAGCAAAGTGTTGAGGTTTTTCAGAAAAGATTTGCTGCAGAAAACATTAAAAGCCAGGATTACAAATTATAAACAGATTTATCAGAACAACATGTGATATATGTTGCCATTTTTATGTTTTATCAATTGATTTCTAGCTTTAAATTTCTATTTTTGTTTTTTTTCATCCTTGTTGTTCTTCTGGAATTAGAATGACCACAGTTCTACCATATATGGGTGTGTAGGTTATGCAGGGCATAAATGTGATTCATCACAGAGGCACCAAGATGACAAGATAATTAATAAAATTTACATGGAAATAAAAATGTTTACATTTTCAAATTATTTTATTGTTATAAATACAATCTGAGTGCAAATATTTTTTATTTAAATATGAGAGGACTATTTATTTACTTGAACTTATTGTGACAATTGCCTGAGCCTTGAATTTTGAGGCTCAAGCTTGAAATATACTACATATACACTCTTCTATTATGTTAAACCAAGTAGGCCAACACCATTTTGTCATGATAATTAATGAAACTTATATGTAAATGTTTAGATTTCTGAATCACTTTATTATTAAAAACACATTCTGATTGTAAATATTTTTTATTTAAATGTAAAAGCAATACTTCTTTTCTTAAACTTATTGTGACAATTTCCCAAGTCTCTAAATATACTACATATTCTACCACTGCATTAAACTACACAGGTTGTTGCCCTTTTGTCATTATAATTAATAAAATTTATGTGTAAATAAAAATGTTTAGATTTCCCAATCACTTTCATTTAAATATCCTAATTTATATAAAACATACTATATTACATTAGTATTAATAATTTATTTAAAAATAAAATTTATTTTAAAAATATTGCTTCATAATTATAATTCTGCATGTGATAAAATTATGTTTGAAATTATGTTTATCTATGGTATTTTACAGAGTTTAAATGTCTTATTATGTTTAGAGTATTGGTAGAGTGGCTGACTTTGGAATGTGAAGTTTTAAGATTGATTCTGATACTGTCTTGTGCAAAACTTTTTTAAGAACAATGTTATCTTTCTCTTTTTTTTATTATGCCATATTATCTTTTTATACATTTTACTAAAGTTATCCTTGGATGAGTGGATGTGGACTTGGGTTTGTTCTCTAGCTAAAAACTCATAATTGATCCATAATCCACACCATGATCCAAATCCAAGGAAAATAGAATGAGTAAAAAACAATCTTTAAAAAGATATTGAAGCAATCGGATCTGAGTTCGATCCTAGCTTCATGACATCTAGCCATAAGCCCACTTCAAACCGCCACTCTTATTATTATTATTATAAATTCTGTTAAAGGCTAGAGGTGATTAATATAGAGGTGATTAATATAATCATTATTTAAAATTCAAACAAAAATTATTATTATTAAATATTTTCTAAACACACTTGGTTCTTAATTCTTTTATAATTATTTTAATGTTAATGCTCGCTGTCTGTGTTGGCAACCCGAACATATACATATGATTCGATTTAAAATTATTTTTAGTCAGTTTATTATCAGATATTAATGTCAGTTCAGGGGTCTCTGATCCTCACCAACCGTTGAGCTAGTTTCTTGGCGCATAGCACTGTGCCGTCGATTTAGATTTCTACTAATCTGAGCTGGTGAGTTGGGTTTGAATTCATTTTGAACCAGCTGAGTTTGGATCCGACTTTCAGTTCTTTTGGTGGGTTTTTCGACTGGTACATGGTTATGTTTTTGGCTGCCCAACCGTTGTAGCTTCGATTTAATAAACCACACATACCCTGGAGATAGTAATTATGATCTTAGTTACTCAGTCAATTGAGATCTCAATAAATTAAATGTTTCAGTAGAGAGCGATGTTTAAAGAGTGTTGTATATATTTAAGAGAAAAGTTATGCGAAAATTGAATAAATTAAAATGTAATTTTGTAATTTTCTTTCTTATAAAAATGTTTTCAAGATTATTTTTTAAATGTTCGTTCAGTAAAAGATTCGTTAGTCAGAATAATTATTTAAAGAAAAGTAATAAGAGAGAATATATATAAATTAATTATACGTGTACTATATCACTATATATATTATACGTTTGTGTTATACGCGTTCATGACAGTAGGAAAATTATCGTTAGAAAAGTAGTAAGAGCAGATCAAAGCAAGGGGTAAAATAAATGAAATATTTTGTCTGTGTCAAAATTAATTATATGTATCTCAGTCTTATAATTACAAATATCCAATATGATATCATGTTAAAAGTTTTAAATTTCAAAGTATTGCTTGCTAGCACATATATTTAATGTTCACTCCGTATTCTTAGTAGCCTCAAAGCAGGCGAAGACCCTCAAACTGGGAATTATCTGTCAAGCGGTCCAATGCAGTGTGACATTACGCTTTAATGACAATAATTTCTAGAGTAACCTCAAAGCAGGTGAAGACCTTTTGTGTACACCAAGCAGCCAGATGCAGTTGGCAAAATGCTTAAATGGTTTACACGCTTTTATGCTAGCAAGATTAAAAGTGATATCAACAAATAAAAGTTCTTGTGTAATATTAATTTTGACATTTTTTTCTTTGTGTGTGAAAGCCTCATGCTTAGTAAAAATGAAGTAGTGAACTCCTATGTTTAAACTCAGGTCAGGAATGTGTCAGTTGTTATTAAATAATAAATACTCATCATCAATAAAATGGTTTTATCAAAAATTAAGTCAGTCATATGTGGTTTGGGGGTCAATGGGTTATATCACATGCCCTATTGATCTCATTTTGCTCACTGGCGCCCATATAAATAAATTTGTCAGCAAATTTGATTGTCAGCACAGTAGTGGGTCAATTGTCTAAATAATAAAAAAAAAACCCAAACGTGTCCAATACAGAGAATTACTTGTAATACCTGCTAATATATATGTATAAATATTTGTATATCACTAATCATCTGTATAGTTTTTTTTTTCAGACATGGGAGAACAGTTAAACAGAGGGAAAGTGAGTAATGTTTGTTATTCTTATCTTTAATAGTTTTTTTGAAATAAAATACATGTCTCATTCAAAGAATTAATAGAATGAGCTAACCAAGAAAATGTAGGTAAACTAAAACTAAACTAAAAAAGGCAGATTACATAGATTGGGGAAATAATAAGCAGCAGCTAATGAAGATAGGGACAATGGGACCAGTAGTCAGAGACCTAATTAAATGTACTGAAGAAAAAAATTATTATTTAAGTATACAGAGAGTGCCATAAGTTTGATTCACATTGTTTATTATATTATTTACTTATTTTCAAAAATGGGAAAAGACACTTTACATACGATCCTCAGAGAAATGAGAGAAGACAGGAATCTAATGATGATGATGATGGAAAGGATTTTAAGGCTTGAGGAAGCACGAGGCATCCAAACCAACTCAAACCCAGAGAATGTAAAGCATCAGCAAGAAATAAATCCTTCTGAAGCCCCAAAAATAGATGATGAAGATGATCAGACCACACCAAAAGAAGACGACAGCAAAGAAGATGACAGTGGAGAAGATGAGTCAAATCAAGAAACGGTCGAAGAAGCTGATATAAATACAGAAAGGGAAAAAGAAGATGTTCAGACCACTAGTCAAATAAAACCAAAATTAGAAATGGGACAGATGATGAATCCTCAACTTAGTATGAGGACTTTACAGATGCCATTCCCTGGATCCTCAATACAGACTCAAATTTTCAAAGGAGACCCAGGAGAGAACCCCATCGCTCATCGAGATAATATTAAAGAATTGTTTTTGTGCATTCAGTCGCAGAAAAGGCCATAGAATTAATGACAGCAATAGATTACGGAAACTTGAGACCGACAAGAAAAGACCAAGATTATGACCATTATCAAAAGTTAAAACCATATGTGCCACCTGATCCAGGGAAACAATAGGACAACCATTAAATAAGATATATATACAGACGACCGACTGACATGACCATAGGGAAATGAGACTTGTTTAACGGACATATTTATAAGCTAGATAATATTTTAAAAAAATGATCGCAATGAGACATGTATAATTTTTGTACAGATTATATTATTCACACTAATACTGTTCTCCCAGAGTCTAACAACTAGTCAAGTACACTTATGCGAATGTATCACGTATAAGTAAAGAGATTTTTTTTTCATTGTTTTTTTTTTGAAGTGAAAAGAAATGAAGCAGTCGGATCTGAGTTCGATCCTAGCTTCATGACATCTAGCCATAAGCCCACTTCAAACCCTAGTACTAACCTTAAATTTCCGATGCAATGGGGCTTTATACGTTCAATCCACACTAATTTCCATAAAAAAATAACTTATTTCATAAATGTGTATTCAAATAACTAGTTTCAGATTTAAATTGATTAATTTTATTAATAAATTCATGATAGAATTATTCATGAATTTATATGTATTATAACTGCGTGGATTGTGCATATATATTTGTAAATATTTAAATATATATAATTGTTTGAAAGTTTCATTGCGTCGGGAATGTTTGATTTTATTTTTAAATAATTTGTTAAAGTTTTATTGATTAAAAGCTACATTCTTTCGATAAGCTTTCAGATTTTCCCTTTCCAAAAACAACAGTTAAAGTTATTAATTAGAAAAAAAAAATAAGGATTTCCTAATTAAAATCATTTTCTGATTTTAAGAATTCATTTTCTAATTAGAAAATGAATTCAAGTTAATGAGTTTGAAAGCCTTATCGAAGGAATGTATCTAAAAACAACCAGTAAATCTAAAAACTTTGATAATGAAAGAAGTGCTAGCCTGAAGGCATCAGAGGACAGATATATAGCTCTGAAAAGTTTGGAAAAAAACATCTTTGTTGCAGAAAAGTGCCAGTAAACTATGTGCTATTCAAAGTCATGAATTGAAAAATTTTTCCTATCATGATAAGGGGCTAAACATCAGGAATCTGGCTATTGTTCCTGAAGTCCCCTAAAAATCTTCAATGAAGCTGCTAAATTCTTTCCGGACAAATCAGGCTGCCAAAATCAAATAAAATGCTGTTCAAGTAATCAATCAAATGGTGCCTACGTTTTTACCAACTCGGACGGTAACCTAAGGGAACCAGCCCCGGAAGAAATGGGTAATATATTTCCATAATGAACCTTAAGCTTTCTGGCCAGTTTCCAAACTTTACTTTACACTCTCTTTAAGAGATCTTCTCATTTATCTTGTAATAATCTTTATAAAACCCTTTATTTATGCTATTGTAAATTATATCGTAATTCTCTCAATCTCTAGTCTTTAAATTTAACTTTCTCCTTTCTTGCCTGGCGGTTCATTTACTATATTATATATATTTTTCATGTGATTTATTAATGTTGTTTATTTTTAATTATATGCCAATAATCCTTCGACTCGATGAGCTCCTTTATTCTATTTGCCTCACGCAAATAATATAATATTAAATCTGATAATAATTCTCTCCCATTAGAACTAAATTTATATAGTTCTATTAATCATCGAGTCGAAAGAAATTATTAAATGTGTGTTATTTTTATAATTGGCTAATAATAAATTATTAGCTCCATTTTTAATCTATGCCACCGCTATTTTCTCATTCCACTAATATTTATTTATTCAAATATAATCTTAAAATGTTTTTATTGCAAAAAGGGCCGATAAAGGATTAAATATATTTTAATTCAACTTTGTTATTTTCTATTAAGATTCAGGAAGGGCATGATGATTGGGGCATAATTAATATGATTTTACAAATACTTTAAAATAGTTTTTGTTAAAAGCTCATTTGACTTTAATTAATTTGATCAAGTCATCACGTAGAGCATTCTATAGGGGTTTTAGTATTCAAATGATGACTATCAAGTCATCATCTTCGAACGTTGCTGACGTAGGGCAATCTTCTGCTCCTTTAGGCTGGTCGGTGATCAGATTTCTGTTATTTTAAATTATCAAGGAAGAAAGCACTTCCTCTCCTGTTCATATTAGTCAAAGGGCATAAGACTTGTCAGATGCAAGCCGCCATAGGACTTCGATTATCGACTAGCCATCGTCTTTCAATTTCACTTTATAGCTCATAATTCGTCAGCACCGTTACCTCTCTGTTCCAGTAAAGCCCGCTCTGATGCTCATAATTCGTGATGAAGTGATTTAAATTAAAGTCCAACAAATTCTCAGTAAATAAGTTTTTCAACAAAGATTAAAGTTATGCCCTAAAATACGTATCTTGCTCTTCATGAATGAATTTGCGAATGTGAAAATAAATCTCACATTCTGTCATAATAAAATTAGAGTAATAATTTCCTTTACTAATGAATACCTTTATCTGCCTTTGTTTTCTTGTTGGGGGCATAGACATAGAATTCCAATATTGTGTAATACTTGTTGGCATATAATAAGGACCGCCACTCTTATTATAATTCTAAACTATATTAAAGGCTAGAGGTGAGTAATATAATCATTATCTTATTCAACCAAACAAATTATTATTATTAAATATTTTCTAAACACACTTGGTTTCTTAGTTCATAATTCTTTTATAATTATTTTAATGTTAATACTCGCTGTCTATGTCGGCAACTCGAACATATACATATGATTCGATTTAAAATTATCTTAGTTAATTGATTATCCATTAGTGTCAGTTCAGGGGTCTCTGATCCTCACCATCCATTGAGCTAGTTTCTTGGCGCATAGCACTGTGCCATCGATTTAGATTTCTACTAATCTGAGCTGTTGAGTTGGGTTTGAATTCAGTTTTGGTTCAGCTGAGTTTGGATCTGACTTTCAGTTCTTTTGGTGGGTTTTTCGACTGGTACAATATTGCATGCCAAAATATTTAATTCTTAACACATTTCTTGGTAATGATATTATTTAATGCAGTTCTCTTGATTGTAATAAAACTCCTACATGATTGCACTGTTGACAAAGTTTAAAAAATGTATCTAGTGGAACAAATTAAATGTTTGATTTTTTTTTATACAGTTATCCCACAAAATTTGTGAATAAACAAAATGAAGTACAATATATTTTAATGGCTTTTAAAAATTTATTGAATAACCAATCTAAGTCTGAAAATTTAAAATTTCTTCCCTTAAATAAATCCTGGTTTAAATCCCTAATTGTCAAACTATATAATAAAGTATAATATACATATAATTAAAATTACCCCAAATCCAAAATTCAACCAGACCAGCATAAAAATAATATACATATAATATGGTAGTTATTAATAAGTGTTAAAACAATTAAATGATAAGACAGTATAAATATTTTATTGTTGAATGAAAACAAGATAAGCTATTTTTGTTAATAGAAAATGTAAAACAAGTTATAAGTGAGGGTTCTGAATTAAAAGTAATCAATGGATTTTTAAAATAACTATTTTTAAAAGTTGGTGTTAAGAATGATATCAGCCATATTATCTAAAGTTAACCTAAGTTTGGCAGCCCTAATGAAATATAAAATTTATATTAATAAACAATTTAAGTATGAAAATTTAAATATCAGACTACGTATATATACTAACTTATAGTTATTTGGTATAACACACTCAAAAAATTAAATAATTGTGTAAATATTTTATTACTGAAGGAATATAACTTTGTTAATAGAAAACATAGATAAATTTATTATGCATTAGAGATTTTGAATCGGTTTTCAAACAAATGAGAACTATTTTTCACTATTTTTAATGAATTATTTACATGCTGGTTAAAGTTGATCTAAATATTGGTAAAGAAGTGTAAGAGTTATATCAGCTTTTATAACTATTGTATTTCGGAAAGAATAATGGAGATAAATTGGACTCTCTTTTCTCTTTGCTATGTAGGATGGAGTTCAGGGCAAAGCATTTCAGAGAAATCATATTCTGGCTATAGATAATATTTTTAATAAACAGTAAGGGTTTTTTTTTTAAATAATAAAAACATTTAGATATTTTAAAAAGATCTTATTTGCAGATATTTCCTATTTTTATCAGCAATTTTGCAGGATTGTCCAAATAATATGAAAACTTTTGGAAGAAAAAATTAAAAACGTCAAATTTACTAAATAAATATTTTTGTTTTAAGATATTATTTAATTTATATATATATCATTTTTTATATATATATAATGATAATCTAAAAAATGATTTTGTTTCTAAAATTACTTTTTTAAACATTAATTTGTTTTATTTTATCTTGTGTTTTAATCTCCTAATTTATTTTATAGAAATAAGTGAATAAAACGTATAAAGTATTTACCAAATATGTTAAATGACTAAAGCCATATTTTCAAGTTTTTTTTGGAGAGTATTGGAAAAAAAAGTCTTTTAATTTACAAATATTATTTGATAGAATGAGAGGGGGGAGGTAGAAGGGGGCGCTAACATTTACTTTGTACAAAGATGCCTTTTACCTATGCAATGGAGCTGAATGACTACTCTCATTAATGATAATGAGGATTAATAAAATAGTTTCAAAAGACTGTAAATTTATCTAATATTATAAATCTTTAAAATGAACGTTTAAAAGTGTCATTTTTTCAATAACTTTTTCCTCACAATTTAAAAATATTACTGTCTTGATTTGAATGAAACCACTAACTAAATAAAAATATCCTGGTTATTAAATGAAAACGACGTTAAAGTAAATGATTAACTTCATCAATTAAAAAAGTGATTTTTTTTCTCTCTAAACATTTGAATTCGTTAATTATTTTTTTTATCACAAAATTAATCTTTAAGCATTAAAAGAAAAGTAATTTATCCAATCTTTTCACAAAATAAAATTTAAATATATCAGTTTATTTTTAAAAAATTTTGATTTGCAACAGTTTAGTATTATATAGATAAATCTTTTTTTTTATCACACAAACTATGTATAAAAATTTTATCGTAGAAAAAAAAAAACTATGTATGAAACTTTTCTATAATGAATTACGTGCATTCCCAAGGTCAAATTTTATGAAGAGTTAAGAAGTTGTTGCATAATAGAAAAAACGTTTTATGTTTAAAGTCAAGTTATTAGACAATTTAATAAATAAATGTCATTATTGAATATCTTATTCAACTAATATTTTAGAAATAAATAAGCAATCTAGTACGTGTATGCTTTTACTTTTATAATTATATTTTCTATGCAAACATCAAGTGAACTTCAAATGATTATATATTCTCTACTGATGATCTTTCATTGTAAACTGCTGTAATCAGTCTATGTAACATTCACTTTTAAACTTTATGCAATGTAAATTTACAGATAGTGGCAAACCTTATAAAATATGCATATTGTAATACGAACTTGTTTCGAAAACTTTGCGTGCCAAAAATTATAATAAAATAATATAGGCGCTGTCAACATCTAAACCGCAAAGCTACTGTTTTTAATAGTTAAATTTCTCTGCTGAGAGCTTTCCAGAGGCGTGCTTTCATATTCATAGTTCTGAGTGAAGTAACTCTGTAATCATATGCAAATTATACAAGGTCAAAAGTTAATTGCTCTATTTCTTCGATATTGAGAAGCACGTGTCTTTACGGTTGATAGCGTTGCAATCCATAACGATGAAGCAGGTCTCTTTAACTTTTCACATCGTGTTTCTCTTTGCAGACCAGGTTGATTTCTTATGGTTCGCACTGGTGTCCTGCCAGTTTCTGACGTAGTGCAAAGATGGAATAGCGTGATGGATCTGACTGTGCCTTGGTGTATGAGTATCTGTGTTGTTTAATCTGGTTTCCAGTGCTGCCTTAGTTTCCCCATAATATGATGCTCTACTATTTGTGTGATTGCATGCAATATTGTACACAGCCTACGGTGTTTGAGCCAGTGTTAGTTCATCTTTCGTGTTGTTAATTAATCTGTTGGAACTGTGGGGGGGGGAGTGTCGAAAACTTAATTGAAACTGTCAATTGCATAAAATTTATTATGTAAACTTGGAATGTATGGGAGCAGCAGCCTGTGTGTGTCCACTTTAGGTATATTATTGGTTGCTTTATTGTGGAAACGTTTGATCTTTCTGTTGATCAGTCCATGTTTGAACCCCATCCTCAGCAAGTCTTCCCTGTATGTTATTAGATTTTTCTTCCTGACTGCTTCTAATTTACACAACTGTTGGTTCCTGTGGAGAAAAGATGTAAGACCAGCTAATTTATGGCTGGTGGGCATTATAGAACCTGGCTGGATATGGCCTCTTATTTCAAATGGCTTCACAATCATTTTGTAAGTCAAGGGTGTGTTTTCTCATTGTACCAGCACGTGATATTTTACTTGTTTGTTACAATCTTCCCATTCAAAGTTTAAAGTCAAGAGAGAGCTACTCTGGAGTTCATTTTTAATTTCATTAATGACATCAGTGTTGGTCACTATAAACAAATCATCCACATATCTAGTGTAGATTTTAAAATCTGATGAATTGTCATATTTTGGCAAGATATCTTGCTCATGATGGTTAATTACAGTGCTGGCAATGATACCACTTGGAAGGCCCATTGGCCATCTATCCTTCATGTGGTATTATTGTCCATTAAACATCCATGATATTATTATGTAGCCAACTCAAGAACTATCAACAGACCAAAATCTATAGATATTGTAAAGGAAGCACTGGCTAAAGGCAGACACAAGACTAGCAGTTATAGACATAACAGAGTTGTATGGTTCTATCAACAGACCAAAATCTATAGATATTGTAAAGGAAACACTGGCTCACAGGAATATAGACCAAGCCTGGATTACATTTATAATTGAGTTCTTGAGTTGGCTGCACAATAATATCATGGCAATGTTTAATGGACAGTGGCACCACATGAAGGATGGATGGCCAATGAGCCTCCCAATTAGTGGTATCATCATCAGCATTGTAATTAACCATCATGAGCAATATATCTTGCCAAAATATGACAATTCATCAGATTTTAAAATCTACACTAGATATGTGGATGATGTGTTTATAGTGGCCAACACTGATGTCATTAATGAAATAACAAATGAACTCCAGAGCAGCTCTCTCTTGACTTTAAATGTCGAATGGGAAGATCAAACAAATAAAATATCTAGATGTGCTGGTACAATGAGAAAACACATACTTGACTTACAAAATGATTGTGAAACCATTTGAAATAAGAGGCCACATCCAGCCAGATTCTATAATACCCACCAGCCATAAATTAGCTGGTCTCATATCTTTTCTCCCCAGGAACCAACAGTTGTGTTTTAGAAGCAGGCAGGAAGAAAAATCTAATAAAATACAGGGATTTGCTGAGGATGGGGTTCAAACATGGGCTGATCAACAGAAAGATCAAACATTTCCACAATAAAGCAAACAATAATATACCTAAAGTGGACACACACAGGCTGCTGCTCCCATACATTCCAGTTTACATAATAAATTTTATGCAATTTTTAATGGACAGTTCCAATTAAGTTTTCAAATCCCCTCTCCAGTTCTAACAGATTAATTAACAACACGAAAGATAAACTAACACTGGCTCCAGCACCACAGGCTGTGTACAATATTGCATGCAATCACACAAATTGTAGAGCCTCATATTATAGGGAAACTAAGGTAGCACTGAAAAACAGATTACAACAACACAGATCCTCATACACCAAGGCACAGTCAGATCCATCATGCTATTCCATTTTTGCACTACATCAGAAACTGGCAGGACACCAGTGCCAACCATAAGAGATCAACCTGGTCTGCAAAGAGAAACATGATGTGAAAAGAAAAGAGACCTGCTTCATCACTATGGATTGCAATGCTATCAATTGTAAAGACACAGGCTTCTCGATATCGAAGAAATGGAGCAATTACCCTTTGACTTTTGTATAATTTGCATATAATTACAGAGAGTTACTTCATTCAGAGCTATGAATATGAGAGCATGCCTCTCGAAAGTGCTCAGCAGAGAAATTTAATTATAAAAGTAAACAGTAGCTTTGTGGTTTAAGTGTTGACAGCACCTATATTGTTTTACTACAATATATGCATATTGTAATGATATGGAATGAGATTGCATCAGTGATGATGGAAGTTATCATCAATATATATGAATACAGTAAATGCAAATGAGCAAAAATTAGCACTGGAAACAAACAACAAGCAACATATAAATGATAAACATGGCATCACTGGCAATAACAATCAAGAAATCAATATTAGAATAAGTTAATTAATAAACAATTTTTGTGACTGGATTTTAAAGTGGGACATTGTAAAATCTTAGCATTATCTAGCCTATATTATGGCCTATGTGCAATTTGGTACATAATATAAAAGCAGTCACCAATATTTCATCTGCATGTACATACATAAGTGCTAAAAATGACTATAAAATTAAATAAATATCAAAAATGCTAGGATCATTACATCAATGCTAATCATAATCAATTACCTGGACCATATGATATCACTAAACTAATTATAAAATCTACAAAATTAGTGGACTTTAAAGGTAATTTTCATTCCCTTAACAGCATCTAAATAATTCTAAAGAAAATTATTATAGATGACCAAACATTTACATATCCATTCTGTATGCCATTAGTCTGAACTAGCTTTGGAATTGAAAGAATTTTAGTAACTATTAATAAGAGAAAATGGTCACAATCTGTACTAGTATTAAATAACTTCACTGGTATAATTTAAAATAATGATTAATAAATGTATTGATTAGAAATAATAATAAAAGGTCTAGTAAAGACTCCATAATACAAATAAATCATTCTGATTTTGATTTACAAATATCAAATATTTCTGTAAATTGAAAAATATTTGAAATACAGGCATTCTTCATATACCTGGAGCTTAATTGTTTATAGTTTTTTTTTTCTACATGTGTATAGTCATGTGTACCAATGGTATGAGATAGTGTGGATAGCTGAAGAGTGCTTGTCTATGTTCAAATCCCCTATTTTTATAAATTGGTAGACTAATATATGAAATAATATTTAAATTGTACTTTATAGATATGTAAATATTATATAAACACATATATGTATGCACCCATATGCATATCTAAAAATATAAAATTTTCAATCATTAATAAACCAATAAATATTCTATTTTAACAAAATATAAATAATTAAATGCTAATGTACATATAATAACATACATGTACATGCATATTTAATATAAAAATAAATTATTTCAATTATCAATTTTATTTATCTTTACCTTATAAAGTAATTATTACTCTTAAGTTGTAAACAAATATTTTAAAATAAAAAAAAAGAAAACAATATTAATTCTTTGAAAGTTCCTTTGTTTTCAACTTTTATTTTCTCTTCTGGCAAAGAAGATTGTCCCAATAGTTGATTTTTCTTGCTTTCATACATTTATAAAATAGATCTCGTGATTAGACAGTATATATACCTAGAGAAGATTTTTTTTTATTGGTGATTCTGTGCACATATACAAAATAGCACTGTAGTGTTTCAGGACCAGGCCTGACTCTTGATTACCAGAAAGATGAGATTAATGATGGAAGTACTCAATTCAGTTCAGCTTCTTTATAATTTCATTAACTTCAGTCAGACAAGCGGTCTACTACACATATACAAAATTTGAAACACTACAGTAAAGACATCCCATTACTTTTCTGGAAGGCCAAACTTGTCCAACACAGTAGCTAACATATGTTCTTTTTTTTTTGAAGATCTGTAGTCTCTACATTCTCTCTTTAGAGATACAAAGAAATTTAAAAGCAGGAAAATTAAGTAAGATTTCTATCTTGATTAATAAAAACAAAATAATTATCTTTTTTGTTTGTTTTTTAATTTAAGTCAACCCTTTAAGTAAAATAAAACAAATTATAATATTAACTTCAATTAAAGTTTTTGTTTTTATTTTAGACAAAAAAATATTTTTTCTTTGTTGCATTAAAATTTAGATTTTTATTAAAATCAGAATAGATTAAATAAAATATTTGTATTAACATAGAGACCTTTTAAATGTTTAATTCAATATAATTTATAATATTTCAAAATAGTAATAAATAGTATTTAATCAATCAAGATTTGAGTCATTCCATGCTTAATTTTAAATGTATACAATTTTGTTTGTGTTCATTTTTATTTTTCGTTTTATATTTTAAATATATATGCACACACACTATATTGTATGCCATGAGACCAGTTTGTATAAATGTCTTAGTTGTGATCTTTGCTTGAGACAGCTCAATCAATAATGAGTTGATTTGGAAGTGGATTTGAGACAAGAGATAAGATTGTATGTTTAAGTAACCCTGTATAGGAACTCTTATGTCTACCATAGAATGGAAGAGGTCTAGAAAATGTCTAAAAATGACCCAGTCTCACCAATCTGATTAGATAGTTGCACCCAGAATATTATTCATTCTAGTGATAGAAATAATAATACCAGTAGTAGTGATAAAACAGGAAGCAGTGATAGTACTAAAGGTAAATATTGTAAATCTAATTGCTTCCTATACATGAAATGCACCCACTTGATACAAACTTCATGTTCAGAATGGAATATTACATAAGTGGGTAAGGAGCAAACAATTGATATAGCAATTTTTAATAAAACTTGTCTGCCAGAGGAAATTTTTTTAATAAAACAGCTGGATTGCTACAAGTTTTGTTAAAAGGGCAAATGAATAAGTGAAAAGAAAGTGGATGATAATGGATTTGTGTAAAGTTAATTTAGTATCTTATTCTTAGAATTCCTCATTGTATCAATGAAAGATTAATGGTACTAGTACCAATTTATTAGAGCTTATGCTCCAATCTTAGATTAAACAAATTCAGAGAAAAAAAATTATTCATTGTTAGATGATATTATTGTAACAATTCCACTTTCACCAATTTAAATATTATAAAATACAATCATCCTATTAAATAATCTTAAGATTTTCAATATCGAATCATAATGATAGATTTTTATTTGATGCTTACTCAAATACAATTGACAAATCATATCTAATTACTGTTCAGTTTAATAAAGCTAGGTTGTTAAAACTTTAGTTTATAACTGTCAAAGCATATGAAAGATTATTAATTTTTATTATAATCAAATATTAATAGTAAAATTTAATATTTCAACTAAATTTATGATCCACATTGACAAACTTTAAATATAATTAAAGCAGATCACTCTAATTTGTAACAGAATAAAATATATTATTACTATTACCAGCTTTATAACAATAAGATTATGATCTTTATGATTGTATATTAGCCTAATATACTAGCCACTTTAATCAGTAGTGATTTATAATAAAATACATTGTTTAATAGAAATTACCTTTATCTTCAGTAATTATCATATCTGTACCTTTATCAATCATCAAATCAATTCACATATAATTTCTATCTTAACATAACATTATTACTTGTTATTAACAAAATAATTACAATAAGTTTCTAATTACTTAAAATTATCAAGTCACTTAATTTATTTGCTGCATAAAATCTATATCTGGTCAGATAAAAACATTAAATTCAGTACAAAGAAAATGATATGTAATTGTACTTTCTTACCTATCTTGTTGTTTTGTTTTCTGAATTATTTTGCAAATGCTTCAAATAAATTATGTAGTATAATCAATTAGTGAATATCTTCTCATCTAAATATGATTAACCAATACATCTGCATTCTAAAATTGAATGACAACCAAGAAAATTTATGGGTTTAAATTAATTCAAAATTTATTAACAAATGGATATAAATTAAAATAAAAAAAATAGATGGCAAATAAACATTTAAAATATCTATGTATGCGCCAATTCTGTTTAATGCATTAGGCTTTAATTGACATTCTTTTTAATTTAAATAGATGATTGCATATCAATCACTTATTGCATTAAATGCAAATGTGTGAATATCAAAAGAGGAAATTCAAAGAGAAATGGGATGGTCAAGTTTTTATATGAGATGCAAAAAGCAAAATAAAAGGTTTGGTAGATTGCAATTTATAGATACTAGAATAGCCAAAATAGTATTTAATTGGGTTATGAGTAAAGGACAGGCAACAAGATGGGTAAGAAGGGTAGTAGGGTATACAAAATATTTGGATAAAGACTTTATGTCAATATACTTGTACAAAAGGTGGGATGATTGTGTTAGGAGGATTGTTGAATGTTATGGTGGCAAAGAGTGGGACAAAAAATAGATGCATTAATAAAAAATAGGGAGTTGGAGAGATGGAGAACTAGAATGGAGAATAAAAAGTATTTAAATATATATAGAAGTAAACAGAATGTTGGGTATGAATTAATTTATGATAATAACCAGGAAAGTAATTTACTGTTTAAGGCTTGAACATAATTAATAGCAACAAGGGAATATACATGCAAATAGAGAAATGTGGGTGATTTATTCTGCAAGTTATGTAAGGAAGGCATGGAAAATATTAGGCATCTGCTAATTGAATGTAAATACTTACCAGCAGAAAGGATACAAATAATGATGTTATGGGAGAATAAATATAAACAAAGTGATTATACAGATAGTTGCTTCTTGGTTTTTATGTTGGTTTGGGAACAGATAAGGGGGATTTAGATATAAAGGCCGTAAAATTGACAAAGATTATGTTGTGGAAATGGGATGGAGCAGGATAGAGAAGAATATGGGAAAAATTTAGAGTGGGGAATGGAAAGGGAAGGTATGGCGGCTAACAGGTTTCTCTGGCCATAGTGGCTGAGAGATTCCTGACACTGAGAAAAAAGAAATTACAGTGGATCACATCACATCACATTGCATACAAAATACTAAACACATGTTTATGTAATACAAATATGTTGTAGAATGTTTATATTTCTGAAATATAAGAAAATTCAAGATATATTTTCTTTTTACACTTCATATAAGAATAGTGTTAATCAAAATAAAAAAATATGTATTGTAAAAATGAATCTACTTATTTGTTAATATAAATTTAAGAGAACAAAATAAAATAGATAATTATTATGATATAATCCTTTTGAACTCCTAATATGTGACATATCTGAAGTTAATTTATAATTAATCAATAAAAAAATGAATATTTTAAATTAAAACAATAATTATGCTGCAAAATATAAATTCAAACTTAGAAAAACATAACTCATATTTGGGTATATAATAGATCACCGTTTAACCTAAAATTATACTACCATTTATATCAACAAATACTATACATTTTAAATTAAGAGAAAAAATAGGAATAATAATGATAAATATAAGCAAATGACCTGAATAATAGTCTTTAAATATGGCCTTTCCCAAATAATACAATAATTCTAATGTCTATTTCTTAAGTCACAATGTAACAATGTTTTATTAGTCCAGAAAAAGTAGAAATATCACATAAAGCTATTAGATTCAAAGCACATTTTATTCTGATATTTATTCTATATCCAAATTATCTTCATTCAGCAGATATTTGATCTACATAAAGTTATGTGTGTGAACACTAATTTATATCCACAATAATGCAATGTAGATATCCTTTCATTTAGCAAGTAATTAATTCATAAAACATTATAAGTGAACAGACACTAGTTTCATCATTATGATGCTATGGAAATTGAACTAATTTCTATCTTGTTTATAAATAATCAATCGAGCTCACAAAATTATATCAACAGGTGGAAATAATCTTTGTATACATTTTATGTAGTTAGCATTTAGACTTCATCATTGAAAAGTAGGTAATATTCTTTTTTAAAAGCAAATAAATGTTCAGATGGTTTTTAAATGCTATAAATTAGTTTTCATTCTTTCAATTAAATTGTCACCTCTCACAAATTCAATGATAAATTTGTCCATTGAATGGACGAACACTTGCTTCCACCCCATAATTGTATCCATTTTTTATAATCATATATTTTTAAAAATAAGCAAAAAAAAAAATTACATGAAGGAACTTAGATTTGCTTCTACTGAAGCCAAGATAAGAGAGGGATCATTTTATCTGCTCAGTTCTATTTATAAACTTTTTCCATTAATATAAGAGAATCAAATATTAACACAGTATTAAATCTTTGGTCAATTTCAGCCAGTGTCTCATAAATAAAAATCGTATTATATAAAATATGACAAAAAAATATTTCACCAGTATTATATATATAAATGAATGAATTTAAAATATCATCTACATATTTTTTTTTTCAAAACAGTTCATAATTTTCCATATATGTCAATGAATACATCAAACTTTTTTTTAAAACTTGTTTTTATAATAATGTTTTGTAAAGTATTCTTGTATTTTGGTTATACTTTTTCATGTACATTCAAAAACAGTTGAAATTCACCGATTTTATAGATTTTTGCATTAATAGCGTGTACTATTAATTGATTACAAATTATTTGTAGTTTTTACTCTGTTGATGGCAAAATACTTTTTATGACAAAGTTATTGAAATTAAATGCCGGATTAATATGTTCATGGGGGAGGGGATGACTTTCTTTTTTGTGCGGGGGGGGAGGTTAATTTTAATAGAGAAATGACTGTTTTTTCCCTACGTTTTCCGCCGATCTTAATTCGTCGCACTTTGATTTCTTTCACCGATCTTAATTCATCATTGATGATGTGCCAATTAAGATTGGCGGAAGAAATCGAAGTGTGACAAATTAAGATCGGCAGAAAAAGCTGAAGTGTTACAGGACTAGTACGTAAGTACCAAATACGGTCTCATATTTTTCTTTTAGAATAAAACTTCTTAGCAGGAGGGGGGGGGTGTATAATAAAATTAAAGAAAAGTTAAAACTTTTTTTTCTCTCTCTTTTTAAAGAAAAGAGATTTTATAAAGTAAAAGCTAAATAAATATGTAAAGTTTAGAATAAAATTAGTCTGTAAAAAATTGTTTGTAAAAGAAAACTTTAGAAAATGTAATTAATTAATTTTTAAGATTACTGATTAAATTGTATTAATTTTTTAAAAAAACCTGCAAACTATCTTATCAATATTGTTTAGATGAATCTGAACAGATTAAGATTAAGGCAAATGTAAAAATCAATTAATTAAAGAAATTTAAAATTAATTAAAAGACAGATTCAAGTCAAGATAAAACAATGAGAGAGTTAAGACATAAAAGTTACATCTTGGTTATTGTTCATCAGTCTGGTTTGTGATATACAGTCTGGTCTGCATTTTGTGATCAAGTTATTCTAATCATCAATTTATTAGTCTGGAGTTCGGGTTCTTTCTAAAGAATGCAGAATATTCGGAAATTGTAAATGCAGTAATAAGTCAATCATTACTGCTGTGGTCAACATTAATGGAGAGGCCGCATAAGTCATAGAAGTGTCTGACAGAGCTTCATGCCCTCAGCTGTCACTATCCTGCTGAATCAGGACCTGGAATCAATGCCAAGGTGCCACATACCCTCTCTTTCATTATTGTACATAAACCTGCAAGGAAAGCCATAAAGCCATTAATGGAGGAACAAAAGGCCAACTGGTTGGAAAGCAAAAGCATTGGACAATATGCACAAAATAAAACCTGTGTAAATATACTTTTAAATAGCTGTGTACACACTTAATTTTAAATGAAATGAACTTAAATTAACTGACTACTATAACTATAGCCTAAAGTAATTATTTAAAATTTTCTTATGTAAAAATTTGTTATTTTATATTGTATTAAATATATGTGTACATAAATAAATAAATATTAATGTTTGCCTTAATTGTTATTTTGTCTATTTTCTCTTTCTCTCTTGTCACTGCCTCACCAGAAAATTACTGTAAAGTTACTTTGTGTTAAGTAAATATGATGGACCCTGAGACAGAGTATGACTTAGTCATGGGATATTTCAAGTGCTGGATTGTGGATCTGTTGTCCAAAGCATGCTGATTATATAATTTATGATTGGCTGGTGCCTGAGGTTGATCCTCAAAACAATAAAATTCTTTGGATGGTGGAGGTTTGAATCTAGCAGTCAAGGTGGGACATGGTCTGGAAATGTGATTGTGTTATGCTTGGCATAGTTCAATCTGACTATGGGTCTCATTGATGGCTCTGCTGTTGATGGTATTCTCCCCTCTACTTGAAGGGCCACTCCATTCATGTAATATTAAAAATATAAAATTTAAAATTATGTTAAATAAATGGACCTGGTTTAATATTTTAATTTTTTTTTTAGTGTTCCTTGAAAAAGACTATAAAATAGTCAAAACATTGGATGCATTTTATTTTTTTTATAGTCATATAAAAACAAGTTTTAAAAAGAAGCTTGATGGATCCATTGACATATATATATATAACAAACATTTGTGTTTTTAAAATATGAATAAGATTCTTTCACTCCAACATAAATTAAGCAATTAAAACTACATTCTTATTTCATATTACAATGGAAATAAACTTTTTTTTACACATATCTTGAAAATATAATATTATACAAACAAAATAACGAACATACTTGAGACATTAAACATTTAAGTATATCATTTGTAACCTACTATTGTGAATGCAGTAATGAAAATATATATAATAAAGAAAGAATAATAATTTCATCAATACTATAAACTTTATTATTTACACATTCATTTTTAAAATGAATAAAGTCAATTTATAATTTTTACATACTATAATTAATAATACTTATTTCTTTCTCCAATACTACATGTTGGCATAGCAACAAAGTTCAATGAAGTCCAAGTTAATATATTCACCATTAAAATCAAATGAAGAGAAAAAAAATTACAACTTGTGAAATTTGCAAAAAATGGAAAAGTTCATATTATGAATTCTTTTTTTTTTTTGATAAAAATACTGAATTGAAATGGACATGAAAACATCCAAATGAAGTTGAAGTAGAATAAAATTATATTTTGACTAATAGAAAATATTATCAAGATTATAAATAATGTCCTTAACTAATTCATTATATAAAGTGATCATTGATTTGTGAAATGTAAAATACATGTTAATGCAAGACTAGAGAGATGAAAATTGTAGGAAAGATAGTATTAGCAGTTGACATACCTAATTTTCAGAGTTTCTCTATTGAATTTAAATTGGGATTTGCAAATTGTATTAAAATATTAACAAACTTTGAAGTTGATTCATGCTTAATTGAGCTTAATAAAATAACATACTTTACTAGAATTGTAACAAAGATAACTGGTATTAAAAAAAAAAACAGCAATTCATTAATAAATTTTCAACTGAGAGAAGACAATATCTGAAGAGGGACTATGAAAATATTTAAAAACAAACTATTAAAAAAGAAATTAAAATCCAAAATTCTGTAAAAGGGTATAAAAAATATAATGATATGATAAAATATATCTGTGAATTGCCAAGAAAGCTTATAGAAGAGAATAAAAGTTTAAAAAATTTAAAACATTTTGTTATTGGAAGGCAAAATGATTATTAATATTAAAGAAGAAAAAATACAACTATTATTAAAAAATAATATCTCGAAATGCATGAGTTTCATAAAAAAATTATATAATAATAAAGAGCAAGGAACAAAGTAATTCATATAACTGCCATATCTGAATTGCTAAACATTTTAAGTGAAGAGGTAAGACAAGCAATTAAATCTATGAAGAAGAGAAAAACTTCATGAAGAAATAGAAAAATTGTTAACAAAACTATATATCAAATGTCTAAATGATAAAGTATTTAATGATTGAAAGAATAGGTAGTGATATTGATATTTAAGAAAAGTGATAAAAAGGATATTAAAAATTAGAGACATATTCAGTCTTCTATACAAAATCTTTATCAAAACAATACAACTTGTTTACAGTGAACTTGGAACTCAAGCCAACTAAAAGACTAGACTGAATTTTGAAGTGGTTTTTGTACAATGAATCTCATCCAAATATTGATAAAAGTTATAGAAAGAACTATGAATGTGAGTTGTCATTATGCTTTGTACTTATAGATTAAGAAAAGACATTTGATTTTATAAACACTACAATGATTAAAACTTTGAATCATCAATATGTATATCCAGACAACCATTATATTCTGAATGATATCAATCAAACTGCAAACAGCAATATACTAAGAAGATCATTTATAAAAGTGCAATATAGGGTGATTCTATAGCTTCCAATTTTTTTACAGAATTTTATAAATATTTTATATAAAAACAGCAGATAAAAGACAAAAAACACTATACATATTTTTAATAACATAAAAAGCTAAAACCTTCAACAGATGTGCTTTAAAACTGCTTATGTGACAGCCAATCAGATGTAATAATGACTGCACGTGGAACTCTTAATTCTAAAACACAAGCCAGAAATACGAGAAAAAGATGGAACCCATCTTCTTCTCTACTTAAATTTACATATAAATAAGCCAGACTCAAGCATTTTGAACTAAGAGCCTGAAGCTTTAAACATCTTCACATTTAATCCACTAAAGATATATAAATAAACAATGTGAAATCTTTTGATTTACTATGCAGTAATTTTCAAATCTAATGAAATGATCGTAACAAATGTAAATATATTAATTTATTAAGCAGAAACAGATGATGTAATAATAAAGTGAAAGGCTAAAACCTTCATCAGATTAATAAATTAATATATTTACATTTGCTATGATCATTTAATTAGATTTGAAAATTACTATGTAGTAAATCGAAATATTTCATGTTGTTTATTTATATATCATATTTAATGAATTAAATGTGAATGTGTTTAAAACTTCATGCTCTTAGTTCAAAATGCTTGAGTATGGCTTATTTATATGTAAATTTAAGTAGAGAAGAAGATGGGTTCCATCTTTTTCTTATATTTCTGGCTTGTGTTTTAGAATTAAGAGTTCCACATGCAGTCATTATTATATCTGATTGGCTGTCACATAAGCATTTTTAAAGCACATCTGTCAAAGGTTTTAGCCTTTCATGTTATTATTACATCATCTACTTGCACTTAATAAATTAATATATTTACATTTTATACATGTTTTTGCAAATTAGTTTTCAAAGCTTCAGGAAATATTGCAAGATGCAAGTAAGAAAATAGGACTAAAAATAAATATTAAAAAGACTAAAGTAATGCTGAAAAGATTTTAGTTATAAATTAAAAAAAGGTGACAATTGCAAATACCTTGGTCAAATTATTAATACAAATGAAAACAAAATAGATGGGATTAATCATAGAATTATACTTAGATGGAGTGTTTTTGGTAGAATTAACTTAATATTTAAAAGAAATAAACTTATGTATTTAAAAAAAAAAAACGTTTTAATAAATATATTTTACAAATTTTTATATACAAAACAGAGAATTGATACTCAACAGAAGAGTAATACAGAGACTTCAAACCATTCAATAAAGAATAGAGAAATGTATATTAGGAGTAGCAAGAAGAAATCACAAATGAAATACATGGATGAGAGAACAAAACGTATTCCTAATATCATTGAAAGAATTAAGAAACTGAAATGGAAGTAGGATGGACATATAACTAGAAGAAATTGTAATAGCCAGATAATCGAGTCTTTAACAGAATCCCCAAAGATTGATAATGACCTTTAAAAAAAATCATGTTACAGAAGGATAAAGAAATTTACAGGTGCGATGTGGGTTAGAGAGAGGATAATCAGAGAAACGAGATTAAACTTAGAGAGCTCTTCATCTTGCAAGTGAATCAATAATAATTAAAAATGATGATGATGAACAAAGTAATGACATTTTAAGATTAGTTTTTAAAATATGGCGCATAGAAGAAAAATTGATGGTATTTAAATCAAATACAAATTTTGTCAATTTATTTATTAAAATCTCTTTGACTTTTGATTAATAAGTAAGTTTTAAAAAGTTATTTTTGACATTTTTGTTTTTACTTGCATGAATAAGCTCTGAAATTTTAATTAAAAAAATTATTGGAGGTGAATGGTCAGACATAAATATGTATATTAATAAAATTTACTTTTTTAAAAAGATGAATGTTCTAATTGGTTACTAATTTTAATTGGATCCAGAAATATTTTTAGATGAAAAAAAAAAGGGCTATTGTATTGATGGAATGCAAACAATATTGTATGCTGTTTATTAAAAAAAAGAAGTTAATTTTATTGGACACATATGTACAAAGCTGTTTATTTCTATATCTACTTACAAAGTAAAGATAAATTAGTAAATAATCTTTGCCACAAGGAATGTATTATTCTGTGCTAATTGGGCTTAATATAAAAAGAATAAACATACACAATTCATATGAAATTATTGTGTACGCATATTTTACTATCTAACTTTATTAAAAGGGATTTAAACCCAAATTTTCAAGCTCCCTACAGTCATCTACTCTATCCAATATAACCGATACACATATGAAAAAGGTAAATGATTTCCAATATACATATTTCATGCTGAAACAGCACTCAGTTGGTCTGGATTATCATCTCTCACGTATATATAATCGGTGCTAAGTTTATATTAAGATAGCAAATTTACACACTTTAATGGACAGGCTTCAATCTTCTTCACTCTCCAACTCTTCAGTCATCCATATCATTGAATACATGATGATGGAATTGCAAAAGTTCTAGATATTTTCAGTGATAAGGATGGCTGAAGAGTTGGAGAATGGATAGGATTGAAGCCTGTGCATTAAAGTATGCAGATTTGCTATTTTAATATAAACCGAGCATTGATTATATATATATGGGGGATGATGATTCGGACCAACTGATGAGTGCTGGTTCAGCATGAAATATATACATATGTATTGGAGATCATTTATCTTTTTCACATGTATGGGGGCATGTATATCAGTTATATTGGATAGAGTGGATGACTGTAGAGAGCTTGAAAGTCTGAGTTCAAATCCCCTTTAATTGCAACTATGTTAAGTATATACATTGCACTTGTATTTCAATATTTAAGTTTATATATTTTTCATGATAATAGCAAAACTGAATTTTTACTAGATTGTAGATCTATTAATTTGGTGACATATAGTTCTATATTTAGTCAGATTCTATGACTGTCACCATTTATGAAAGGTCTGTAATAAAATAATATATTAGTAGATTATTAGGCATTTTTAATGATTATGTTCTTCATCATTTATTTTGAGTAATGTAATTCATACCATGAAAAACAGCTTGTGCAATTCAAAAGGTTAAATATTGCTATTTTCAGAAAGGGGAAATATTTTATAAAATTTGAATTATGAATAAGGCACATTTTAATTAAAATAGTTTGTACTTCAGTGGAAGTCTAGAAGTCTATCTCATATTGAAAGAAATATTTCTATTCCAAAAAATTGACAAATTGTACATTTTCTACTCATCAGATTATTACATAGTTTTATTAAAAACTTTTAACAAAAGAAAATATCAATTTTTAAAATTTCTCACATTAGGAAGAATTAATATACTGTATTTAATTGTAACCTAAATCACATTCTATAATATACTTTTGGAGCCTTTATATTGAATAAAGAGTGTACAAACTTTATCATTTTTTCAACATTTTTAAAATGGATTATCATTATTTATAAAGTTCATCTTATTTTTATTTAAGTATAAAAGCGTAAAGTCATAATACACATAGAAGAAAAAAAATATGTAAAATTAATAATTCATATAGTCATTTAATTTAGTCTGAGTTTTATATGCACAAAATATTGTATAGGAAAGAAAGTAACAAATAATATATTATTGAATTTTATTTAGTAACTGATAATTAATTATTATTTAGGTTAATCTTAGTTAGTTCTTATTATTAAATAGAATAAGATTAAGAGTACATATATTTATTATAAAACTCTGAGAAATTTATTTATTTTATTGAATGTAAATCTATTATCAAAGTGTAGAATAGTTTTGGCTTATATGGAAATATATATAAAACTTGTATGCATTTTAATTGCGAGTTAAGTTTCGGTTGGTAGTCGCATCACTTCTTTTCAGCTTTATCGATCGCACCCTGTCTCAATCGGTTTTTTCCACTTTATTGCCATCGAGAATGACTGGTCTTTCTTTCTTTTCTTGTATGGTTTCAGTATATAATTTTCATCAATATGTTCATTTTATTTTTTAACTCAATTGTTTACTAACACTCAGATATAATTAAAGATAGGAAAAAATAGACTTAATCTAAAAGTATTCTCTATTCAGATCTAATTAGAATAATTTTTTTTTTTAAGCATCATATTCTTGTCTTTGCAACAATTAATTAATTTTAAAATTTTATTAAATCAAATAAAATATTCTTTAAAAAAATGCTTGTTCATTCATTAATCCTATTTATTAATTATATCAGAAATAATTTCCTCTTGCTACTTTAATTACTTATATATGAGAAAGAAGGAGAAAAAGAGAGAGGGAGAGCGAATTTGTAGATAATACCCTTAAAATAATAATAAAAACAACACGAATGTTGTTATTGACAGAGACAATAATATTTTATATAATATTAACAAACAAATAATACATAAATGTCTAGCTCTTTCGACTTAAGTGCTTATCAAGGTAATAAACTATATATGAAACTAATCGATAAACGTCAAAATGGCTATCATATAGACCGGGATGAACTAACAGGAAAACTAGTCATTTATGTATTATTTATTTAATATTATATAAAATATTATTGTCTCTTTCAGTAATAACAGCCTTGTTGTTTTTATTATTATTTCAAGTATAGATTGAAGTATTTATTTATTATAAATAATACACTTTAAAATTAAATACTGTGAATTTTTATATTTTAAATACTTATAATTTTAATTTTAAATGTTAAATAAAAGATAAGATAAAGAATAAGATATTTAGCTTATATATGTGAAAAAAAAATTTTTTTTTAAAAATTAGGCATGATTTTCATGTAATAATTTTTTATTATATAAATTAACCGTAACCATTTCTACTTGGATGTTAAATATCTTCTGCATTGATGTAGGTCCATGTATATGTGTACTATGATAATTATTCTGCCTAAAAGCAGATTGAAGATAATTTAATCTATGGATATTATATATGATAACATTTGACCATTCAGTAATTGGTGATAGCTTGCCAATGCTTATTATATCAGCACACATCTTTTAAAAATATTTCAATATTTAGAACTACATCGAAAGACAATGATATTCGAAAAAATTATTAAAAAGATAATGACAGGCTGTCATCATTAATGATTAAGTTATATTGTTATCTTACTGATTATTGGAGGAAAGAATTTAACATTATATATTATAAATAACTATTTAACTTATAAAATATATAAAACAAATATCTAATGAATCTTAGTTGTATTTATAGTTAAATAAGTACTATAATGTTCTATGTCATATAAATATATATATATATGCATACTTTTTTTTCTATAGGTGCATATGGAGTTGTCTTAAAATGCAAGCATAAAGTAAGTAACCATATTAGAAAAATTAAATCTCTATCAAAATAATCTATAAATGGGTATAATGATATATATATTGTGATAGATTTTAACATAGTTAAAATTACCATAATGCAGATAACTTTAAAATTTTTATTGGCTTATTACTATTACTATTATTATTACTACTACCATTAATATTATTACTATCATTATTATTAAAATTTTAATAGCATTATAAATCCAGTTACCTTATAAAGCAAATATTATAAATCCAATATGTCTACCCATATTTTTTTGTTTTAACATTTGCAATTCTTGTAGAAATTTTAAAAATTATGTTTTTTTATTTAATTTTAAATTACACATCACACAAAGATAACTGTTAAAAAGAGCAATACTCTGATAAAATATTGTAAATATGTGGATTAATTAAAATAGAATAAATAAAGCAACATTTATATTAGTGTATATGTCATGGTAAAATGATTTACAATAGTGACATAAAAACTTTTAATGTTACAATTCAATGTGTAAGTGCGTCTATGAATGTTTATGTTCCTTCTATATACTTAAATTTAAGGAATACTATTTTAAAAAATTTAATTAAAATTATTTTAAATCTGAAATAAAAATTTAATTATTGTGAGAACAGTAAATAAAACAAATGATTTATTTTAATAATATCTGTAACATAAATATTAATTCTACCTTTATAATTCATATATTTAATTTTATTGAAGTATATACAATATTTTATTTAAATATTGATTAAAATGTTATGTATAATTTTAAATATAATTTTATTGTAATAGGTGCTAAAATTGTTTCAAAAGTCATCTACCAGAATATCATCCCTATAGCAACAATACAAAATTTTTGCATAAAATGCAAAAAGAAGAAATTTGAGTGAAGATAACAATGAAATTATTACATGGTTAAAACCTGTAAATATACATTCCTGAAAGGAATCTTTTTTTTTTTTTGTTGCTAGTTATCTGCTGTAAAATTGCACAAAGCCAGTATTTGAATTTAGTCATCTTGGCATTGTTAATTGTGATGATGAAGGAGTAGTAGAAATTTACAGTTATTTGTCTGTGTGGCAAAAGCATATTTCTAAATTGTTCAAATGAATAAGCAAAGCATCTGAAAATATTTATCATGGTAAAATTCATGAACAATTGAAAATTTAAAATTTTATTGAAATAGAAATTTTAAAGTAAAGTTGTTTGATACTATAGTTAAAGCAAATGTTTAAAAAAGTTACTGTACTTCTGTACATTAGACATTTAGTTTAAACCAGTTTTAAAATTAATGGACTCTCTCTTTAAAAATATTTTTTTAAGAAATGCTATAATTAATGAACTTCACTTCCCAAGAAATTACTAATTATCTGTATATATATAAATAAATGGAGAAAAACAACTTATAATTGTCTCAAAATTTACCACATTAATGGATTCATTCAAATGATAAAATTTCCCAACATTTATTTGTTCTGGAAGAATTAATTCTTTCTCTTTTCCTTTGGGATTTGCACTTGAAGTGTTGATGAATTTTTTAATCATTTCATGACAACATTATAAAAAAACTATGCCTGGATAAAGTGCTGGACTTCTTTTAGATTAAAGAGTATATATATATTGAAATAGTATATTCCTTTGGAATAGTTAATTAAATGTATAGAAATAAATTTTATTAATTGAAAAGTGTGACATCATTGATATTTTAAAATATTAAGTTGCTATTATTATTATTATTTAAAAGCATTATATACTGTTTTTCTAAATAAAAAGATTTTATTAAATAATAATATAAAAAGAAATTCAAATGTTTAATTTAAAAATATTAATTTTAAAGAATTGACAATTAGTTTTAAATAATTTTAAAATTGACTAGATTTATTTACTGTTCTATTGGCAAGTAGCCAAAAATGGTTTCTTATCAAGAAAACTGTTTTGATCATATGAACAAAGTCAACAGCTGATGAATTAAAAAAGGAAAACATTGGATTTTAAACTCATGAATTTGTAAATAAATAGTTTTTATCACAAGAATTTGGGAACCAAGATTCAAGTGGATAATCTACTTCTTCATGTTTTCATTTATCATAAATAAGATTACCTCATAACCATCAACTATGGCAAAATCATGATTTTCATCTATATCTTTATTTAATCCTATCTTCTATATTTCAAATGAAGCAAAAGATCATTTGCTTTAGTTTAAATTTGGATAACATCAGCATTTTGTATAGGTAAACAAGTTAAAATTACCAAACAACTTCCAAATCATTATTAAATATTTTTTTATTTATAATAAATTGATTTTACATCAATATTATGCTGATATTAATTATTTAAATATTGGATTGATCACTATGTGCATAATTATCAAAGTTATATGCAAGTAATATTTTCAAAACATTTTAAATATAATGTTCAAAAATAAAACATATGTAAAAAATAATCGTTTATTATTTTATAGATGTCACATTTTAATACAGATTTAATATATAATCTGTATTTATTAAATGGTAATAAATATTTATTTTATATATGTAGGATTTGACTGATGCTGTATGTATTGGCAACTGAGATATTGATATGTTTAGTTTGATATTATTGTTTAGTTTCAGTTATAAATTCCTAGACTTCATTTTGTAATGATTTTATTTTTGTAGTGAATACTTTCTTAAGCATGAATAATGTTTATATCTTTATAAATAATATGGTAATAATAAATTTAAATATTTTATATATGAAATTTTCAGAATAGTTGTTATTTTTATGCTGTTACCTAGAATATTGTAGTAGAGTTAAGTTTATATATAACAAGCACTTCACCCATTGTTTAATTTTATAGCCCTCCGTGTATAGATTATTGAGATAGGGATAGCTTGGTTTGTTTTGGCAATGCAGATTGTTGATCATACATGTCTGTTGATTTTGATGTATTAATTTAGTTATTGATAGTTATTACAATGACATTATTATTATTTTATTTTTTAAATAAATTATTATGTTTAATAATAAATTATTTTGTTTCTTTATAAAATTCAAAATATTGATATGCCAAATTAATTAATTAATAGGAATAGTTTCATTTTATAATTTATAGCTTCCCAACATTTTTGTGTAATTGGCTAGTAAACTTAACTTTTTTCTTTGGTATTTTCTCATATCAATTATGAATATTAAATTACAATTGGTTGTTGGAAAGAAGTCTAGATTTATTATGTAATGGCATCTCCCAGCAAAGTTACCCATGGGATGTGACTACTTATTCATTACAATATATTTGTATTGTTATTATAAATAATTGCCTTGTAAAATAAAATTCTCTCAAGAGAAAATTCTAATAAAACGACTGAACAGATAATGTAATTTAAATTATATTATTATTTTAGCATTGATAACTTGGATGTGTCTGTAATGTGTTTTGA
This sequence comes from Epiperipatus broadwayi, assembly GCA_028023455.1. NCBI lineage: Eukaryota > Metazoa > Onychophora > Udeonychophora > Euonychophora > Peripatidae > Epiperipatus > Epiperipatus broadwayi. Next base: position 3,313,118 of record JAQFVV010006227.1, read on the forward strand.
AGAGAGGTTGTTAGTTATTATTAATTATTATTACTCATTATTGAAATATAATAGTTTATATATTTCATGTTTTATTGATCTCTAAGTGTCAGTCTATATTGTTATCATTAACTGCTGTATGGTATCCAAAGAGTGTGTGTACATTATTATAGTTGTATAGTTTGAAATATTTTATAAGTGTTACTCTTACATTTTAGAAATATAGGTACTTGAAAGATTGTAAAAGCAATACTTTATATATTTATATTATGTTTGTTGTAATATGATTTACATAAATAATATTGTTATTTAGTAGAGAGAAGCTCATAACAACATGCATTATAGTCTTTTTAACCATAAGTGTTAGCTTAGCAAACATCTTATGTAATGCCCATGTGTCTGCATAAGCTAGGAAAAATAATGCCACATCTTTAGAGAGGTGTACGATAATAGGATAATGTTTTGTATTTTAAGAAATAACTAGACCTTGTATTAGAAAGATACCTATATGGGAGACTGAATCAAATATACATTGGAATCAGATAAAAAAAAAACATTGTTTAAGTTTCCTTTATTTCTTGCATAACAACCTTCTTCAATAAACTGTTTTGTCCCACAACACATAAAAATACATATTTACAGTTATTAATATAGTAGTCAACTTCAAGCTCTCATAATTAAGATTGTCAAAAATGATTTATCTCTGGAGTGCTGATAACTTAATTTACTATTATTATAATTATATTTATATTTTTTTTGTTTGTTAATAAATTAAATAAATTATCTGGTTTTTGTTTTTCATTATTTTGACATTCATCATCTAATAAATAATGTGGTCATATGGTATTAAAGAGTTTCATTTTAGTGACTATCAATTTAGTACAGATTAAGCTAATGTTTTGGACAATCACAATTTGGTTATACTAGATAATTGTAGTTAAGCTTTGATAGTTACTATATATATATTATTACTTTTTGGGCTAAACTGTGTATTATTTTCCATTACATACTGATATTTCGATGGACTAGCGTTCGCCATTGTCAAGGTTAACTTTTGAAAGAAAAATCATTAGGTCTCAAACAATAATGTGACCGAGTGCGAGATGAGAAATGAGATTTAACTTGAAGTAGTTCAGCATTCACAATATGAGGCTTATCAAAATGTTTATATTTCCCTCAGTTTTTTCACCTATTAATTTTAAGTTAATATTAGAAGACAAAGATAAAATGAGAGGTTTCCACATATCTGGAATACATTATGCTTCATCAGCCCTATTTAAACCAGCTGGTCTCTTTAATATTTCAATTGACTCACTCATGATTCTTAAATCATATCTTTCCAAATTAGCAAGTATTTTTGTATTGTCAAAATCAGGTTTGTGATCAATTTCTAAAAAATGGGAAGTAAAAACTGATGTGCTAATTTTTTGATTAAAAGCATTTCTATGTTCCTTAATTCTGACATTTATTGTCTATTAGACTGATCCACATAGCTTCTTGAGTACTGCAAACATGGAATTTTATAAATTCCTTGGTGTTCCAAAAATATTCTGTCTTTAGGTTTATATAAAAAAAATCACCAATTTTTTTGCCAGTAGAAAAAAAAAATGCTAAAATTCATTCTATTTATTACATATTTTCAGTGCAATTAGTATTATTTTACACACACACACATATATATATATAATTAATTAACGGTAAATGCAATATTATAGTTTAAATTCTTTTGTAGCACTTTTGATTATGTGGTGCCTATTCATCCTTATATTTATTAATCAAAATTGCCTCTTTAATTTTCCTCTAGGAAATTCTACAAAAGAACTTAAACTATAATATTGCATTTACTGTTAATTTTTTTTTTATATATTTTTTTTATAATGGGTATTGTATTTTACATTTAATATATATATATTCAGTGCAATTAGTATTATTTTACATATATGTAGAGCCTATAAAAGTAAATAGCTTAATCTCATACAGCTATAGTGTTTTAAGAAAATTAAATAAGTATACACTTATTTAATTTAGGATTTTTACAGAGAAAGTAGAGAGACAAAAGATACTGCTTTGAATGTTGGAGATATATGAAGATAAAGAGAGATTAATATTTGTTTCACTGATTTTGAAAATATATTTGATAGAAAATTTCAGTGCAATTAGTAATATTTTACATATATATATATTGTACCCGTCAAACATGTTGATCCATCTAACATAATCTGGAACTCAAAAATGTAGTTCAAACCCAGTCAAGCCCGAGATTTAGATCAGGGTCAAACCTGAATTCGAACCCATTCCTATGCCCCAGATCAAACATCTAATGAATAACATATAATGATGGCACATGAGAATTAATTTTAAATCCAGCCCATTAACAGAGCGGAGAAGACAATGAGAATCAATATTAACTGCATCATTAGGTTCGCTAACTAAAGACTATGGATGTTACAACATATATATATATAAAATGGGAAAAAGACCCAAGTAATGGTGTGGATCACAGAAAATAAATAAATATATTTAAACTGATTAAAATTTAAATACTGTTTATTAATTAAACATTAGAAAGATAGCATTGTCTGTATAAGCCAGATCATGCTGTCAACTCATTAAAATATATACATGACATAAATTTAATGAAGTGCCATTTACATTAATGGCTTGTTAATTTATTTATACTCTCTATCCCTCAGGTTAATGCAAGATAATATCATAATAATGTGCTTAAGCAAAAGTACAGTTACATAAAGAAAGGTTGATTTCAAGATATGCGAGACCTATGGCGAATCTAATAAGTGTTTGCTTAAATCAATTTATACATTTAATAAGGGATAAAAGAACTTGTATTGAATTCAAGAATGGTGCAGATGAAAGCTCACTGAGCTAGAGGCATGGAAGTGGTTAAGACATGGGAAATTGAATAAAATATCAACTTTAATATTAAAAAAGATTGACAGAACCAGTGAAGGATCAATGTACAGATGGAGTACAATACATTAAACCACATGGCTTTGTGAATTAAAATAAAATAATAAATAACAAAATTAAAGCAGATGGGATGGCATCTCACCATGAACTCCATAGAAGGTTTAGTCACAAACAGTCTGAATCTGGAATTGTACCATGAACTCCGTGGCTGGGTGACTTAGGTGTAAAATTCCCAGGTATGACTTTCTAGCACATACTCTATCTGGAAACCATGAGAAGGAAGTCTGAGCCATAAATCCCTAGAGAAACAAAGCAGGTCTCAACAACCCATATGCCTGCACCAGTAACACACAATATAAAGCATAAACAAATACATATAAGGGGTAACTAAATAAGTAAAGGCGCTGAACCAATTCCTAAATAATTTTAAGATGGTCTGCACATTCTCGACCTCAACTTTTACAGTTCATAAATTACATTATAAATACAATAAAATAAGTTATTTTAAAATAAGACAAATGGAGAGGAATGAATGATTAAAAAAGGATTCATAAGAATATACGTAGACATGCATTTTTCTAATATATAGTCCACTTACTAATTTCGTACATATCCTTGCATTATAAAAATAAATGTGAAATATACCTTTCTTGAATCACATAATTATTTAAAAGATTAATAAAAGATAAAATAAAGTAGCCGTCAAACAAGCGATTTTATAAGACATTTACTAAGGAGTCAGTTATACAATTTATCTGCAATAATATGGCAGCACACTAATAAAAGGGAAAGAAATAATTCACTCATTCGATAACTATCTAAGCACACTACTATAATAAAAGATATAAAATAAATTAGCAAATATATAAAATAGAAAATATCAACCCAAGGATAGAAAGAAAAGCACACAGGTTAGATTACAAATATTTTATAGAAATTATACAATTTTATAATAAAAAATTACATTTAAATTTAGCTAGCATAAAAAGGAAATATACAACACAAGAGCTCTTGGGTTATTGAGGTTACCTCATATCAATTGGGAAGTTCATGCACATTTTTTGTCTTCTTCTATTGACTTTAATTGAAGGCTTTAATGGAAGTTAGTCAGCATTGATCTTGAGGAGTCAGTTTCTTCAGTCCATGATCAATTTTGACACATTTTCAGCAGCAGTGGCAGTTTACAATAGATACAGAGCATCTGATGGTCTGATGCTGCAGAAATGGCCATTTTTCCGAGCAGGAAGAAATCCTTCCCGCTGACTTCTATTCAGACATTCTGCTTTCAATAGGCAAAGGCTGGTATTTTACGAATTTTATCAATGGTATGGCTTCACTAAATTTAGCTGTATTAAACTCAATATATTTAAATAATATCTCTATTTAGAAAAGCAAAAGCATAGCATATGATATATCTGTATTTAGGCAAGCACAAGCATAGTCTAATCATAGCACAATAGCACAACAACCATAGCAATTAATAAAATTGGCTCTATATATACCAACACAGCTGACAATAGAACTACCCTGCAGTGGTCACTCTAGAACCAAAATAGATGCAAAAATAAAAGCTGCCAACTTATCCAAATATCTGAAAACAGGGATTAGTAATTAATTTTACTTTTAAGATATTCGGAATAGAACTTTTAATTTTGTTTTAACAATATTTTAATTAAAAAATACCTAAGTGTACATCTATTGTTTATCTGATGGCAAAATATTTAAACCACTAATTAATGAACTTTACAAAGTTTAACTAATTAAGCCTATTGTTCTCTTCCCAACCCTCATTTACTTTTTACATAAAATTCGGGGCGTGATCTTTATAAATCTAAAAACAACAAAATTATTTTACTTTTTAAATTCTAAATTCTTAAATCTATTTACAGTTAAATATTATTTTTACTAAATGAAAACAAATATTATGAATATAATATTTCTAAAATAAATAGATTTAAACAAAAGTAACTTTCAATAACGAAACTGTTATTTTCATTTAAGTTTTAAAATATTGCAGTCTGTGTGTAAATTTATTTATATGACCTACTTTTTAAAATGAATATGTATACATGTACACACTCGCAATATTATTAAGTTCTTTAGTATTTTCCAACCGGTGATGTATTACCCTAAAGCCATATCAGTCTGATCTTCAGATTTTTAAGATAACGTCACCAAGTGATTTGCGGACAAATGCAATCACTAAAATTTGTCCGCAAATCATGTGGATCCAGCATGTTAAAGATCACAAGATCAGACTAATATGGCTTCAGGGTAATACATCATTGGTTGAAAAAAATTAAAAAAAAAGTACATGCGTGCATCAAAATAATTTAGAAATTAAAAGTAATTAAGTGTAAGTTTGATAATTTAGAAATTGAAAGTAACTAAGTGTAAATTTTATAATTATACAAATTTTTTTTGTAAATTTAAAATAAATAGACAAATAAAGAACACTTTCCCCTAATATCTGGCATTATTAATGGCGACCTGGACAATAACTTAAAACGTACTCTATATTACGAATTTTTATAACAAAAAAAAATCAAAAAAATGTACTTGCGTTAAAAAATTATCAACATTTCCGACGGTATTTAACTCAATTATTCATGTTAAAAATATATAAAACAAACAATTTGAAAATGTGTCTCATTTTTTGACTGAAAATTAAAAAAGTCAGCGCGTATTGCTGTAATGGGTGGGGGGGGGGCTTTTTTTGTCTTTGACGGGCCGAAGGCACGGCCAATATTATGCTCAATTATAAAATACATAACCAAATTGTATTACTCTCATAGCTGTAATTTTTATAACTGCGGATGAGTTTAAAAAAAAAAATTCTGTATAATATAATTCAGAAATTAAAAATAAAATTAATTAATTGTACTTTTTATAATTGCAGAAGAATTTACAAAATAATATATATCAAAATGACATTATTTATTAGAAACAAAAATGAAAATTACTTTCAAATAGCGTCCACTGCAGTGGACTAATAGCAAAATCACAAAAGACAGACAAATGACAAAATTTCCCCAAATCTCTCTCCAATTTTTAAATCTCACGGATCAAAAAAATCCAAAAATTGGATTAATCATGTCAGTGTCTTGGTTGACATGACAATGTTGTCATGTTATCATCGACGATGTTTGCCGGAAGGAAAATCGGTAAGCATAAAATGTCATCGGTTGAATAATACTAAAGTACCTATTATTAATGTTAGGATTTTAAAATTATATATATTACAAGCATTAATACATTCGTGATCTAATTTAGGCAGGATTTCGGCATATAAGTGGCAGTACAGACACACTATGATAAATTCGGGTTTAAATTAGGGTATGAGGGTAGGAAAGAAGTGAGAGAAAGTGAAATGAAGATTTGTAAAGCAAATCTTACTGTTTTAATGTATATGTAAAATAATACTAATTGCACTGAAAATATGTAATAAATAGAATGAATTTTAGCATTTTTTTTAATGCAAACCTCACTTGAATAGCACCATAAAATAAATAGACTGAACATTCACACAACAGCTACTACAACCTAGTATCTTCATGTATACTAGAATTCTAAGCACCCTTTTCACTATATTAACATAATTTTGGAACATTAGAAAATTTAATGCAAATACATACAAAACTTTAGTAAATACATTTTTGCATCATAGAATTCTTTCACATAATTAGAAAATGGACAACTTTATTGTAATCAAATTTTTGTAATATAATTAACAATTTCATTCACAATAGTTTTACAATTTTTGTAGCTATTAATGTGATTTTTTGGTGTGCCATTTCTTTAATTACATTTATATTCTGTCCCTGGCTAGTATTAGGAACTAGCATCAGATTTAAGAATTTAAACAGATATTGAATAACTAGCTAGTGATTTAATCATTATTGCCATAAAATTATGCAGTTGTTGACTCATACTGTGGTTTCAGATTTGTGTGAATGCATATTTTTTAAAAATAATTGATAAGATTTATAAGTTACATAATCATAGGAAATAATATTGATTTTAACATGATTCATTAAAACTAAGAAATAGAAATTAAATGAATGAATAATTAAAATTAAACAACTACGTTTTTAATTTTAAAATTCTCTTGAAAAAAAAAAGATCTAACAATAATATTATTTAAACTTAAATGTGGAAAATTGCAGATTGTTTTAAAATTGAATTATTTTATAGAATGTAGTTTATTATAATAAAAGCTGTATTCAATTTTTTTATACATACGACCATTGATGGAATAAACACATTTTTTAAAAATATCTACTTGCTTTGTTAATCAAAATTTTTTTTTCAATATCTCTACTGAAGCATATGGTTTATAATTTGTTCTAATTTTAAAAAGTCATTATCTATCAGACTCAGCTACTAATTAATATTCGGTCTTGGAGAATTTCTTTTAATTACAAATGAAAATCAATAGAAATAAAATAGAATCAGATTTTATTGTTTGAAATTGTAAAAGTGTCCAAGGATACCTTTAAAACTATCAAATAAATTTTTATTCAAATATATATGAAATTATTTATTCCTCTCCTCTTAAATTATTTTTCCATATAAAATTTATACTGCATATAAATTGCCTGAATATGATAAGTCTTGTTCCGCTTAGACAATGGTAGAGTGATGGATTTAAGAGCTAAACATTTCCAGCACAAAAAAATCACATCTAGTGCTCAAGTGTCCTACAACCTCCTGGAAAACCAATTATTTATTCATTTATTTATTTTTTAGTTTTATGCTGATCTTCACTAAAAATATTAATGAATATAATGTATTTTTTAAAATTATTTTGACTTGCACTGATTAGCTGAATTATAATTATAATAAAGATATATATGAGAGATAGTGACCTGGACTAACTGATGAGTGCTGGTTCAGCACGAAATGCATCTTGGGGGTCATTTGTCTTTTATTATATCTTTATTTATATGAATTTAAAAAGAATGGGGAAGTATGGAGGTGTTTATTATATCTATAAAGATATTACATACGGGACAGAGAAAGGTGAATAACTTAATCTTTAACTGAGGTTTAAAGTTTATATCTGTGCTAGAGATAATCTCTAGGTTCGAAAATGATTAGTAATAATCATTAGTGTATTTATCTGAAATGGATGGCGTCGAAGTTGTGAGTGGAGGGAGTTTGACAATGGTAAATGAAAATGTAACAATTTACTCTAGATAAATACTTTGCATATAATAAAGATATATATGAGAGATAGTGACCTGGGCCAACTGATGAGTGCTGGTTTAGCACGAAATGCATCTCGGGGGAGGGGGGCATTTGTCTTTTATTATATCTTTATTTATATGAATTTAAAAAGAATGGGGAAGTATGGAGATGTTTATTATATCTACAATTTTCTATTTTGTAATTTACATTTTTAAAAATATAAAAATAATTGTATATTTAATTGTTCTGAAGCATATGCTATTTTTATGTGTTCAAGTAATAGAAGGAATGCACAATTTTTATTAAATTAATTAAACTGATACTTTTTTTTTACTCTTATTCATCTGGTGTAAGGCAGAATATAATTTTAACTGGTCAAAAATCAAAGTTACACATTGATCACAACAATTTTATTCACTTGACTAAACTAATAATTTTTTTTTCCTTAGATGTGAATCGATCCAGAAACACCATCATACTTTTGTGGTGAAAAAAAAATGAAATAATAATAACAACTAAATTTAAAATCAGTAATTAGCAATCCATTCTGATCTCATAAAGTCTGTTGCGACCAATTATAGTTTAATGAAATATCAAATAATTTTTTTGTGCTTGCATTCAACATAAGCTTTTATAAATAGCAATTTACTTATGGAGTAGAGAAAGTAAATTATAATCTGATTTTAAATAGGAGTAGTTAATATATAATATATACATCACACACTCTTGATCAGATTACACGAAAAGTTTCAGGTTAATGTATTATAATGATCGAAATGAAAGTGGAGATTGAATCTAACCGCAAACTACAATATCTGCTCTACAAGGCACCATCTAGGCATTTAAACCTAGAAAAATTTATAGAGTAGGCAGATACGCGCTGTTAAGATTCCACTTTATTTAAATATTCAGATCGTTAGCCCAAGTCACTAGCTCAGTGGAGACGCAGAGATAAAAATCTATATCTTAATTTATATCTTAAATATAAATAAATAAAAGCCACTGCCAGAAATTAACACATAAAAATATTTATTTACGCACATATAAAATAACATTTAAATTTTGAGGAATAAATTCAACATTTTAGATTTTTCTATTAATCTTTAGTTTTACATTTAAGTAAATTACAACCATGAGTTTAATATTTATTTAGTGAGTCGAGTATGAATAGACTACATAGATCTGCATTTGAAAAGAAAATATTCTTCCCTGATTTAACCTTAGGCAACAAATTTCGCAATCAAACCGGCGCCAATCCATCTGATACATTTATGTATTCAATGTAGCATGAAAATACGACAACACAAAATACTATACTGTCAGGAATGTACATCTGATCAGTAAGTAGAATTAGAGAAGACATTGTCTCTCCACCAACAGGAATGTCACATCTGTTGGCGAGTAGAACAATAAACATAAAACTCCATAGGAATGGACTGCGGTCCTTTGCCGTCTTACAAACCCATCCATAGGCAAACAGAAGGTGTGTGGCATATATATATAATCCTGCCCGTAGCGGATCTCATACTACATCTACAATTACACAAATATATCCAATCCATTGAACCAATTCAACTACGAAATGAATAACCTAAGATTACCCTCCCTTAATATAACTTTACAAAACTATATAGCCATTCACGCCCGACTTAAATTTAACATTTAAATACGTTTGCACAGATTATTTTTATAAATTTGTTTTTAAAATGTTGAGTATAGATCGGCTGCACAGATTCCACGGTCAAAAACATCCAAATTAAACACAATCGATCAAAATACAAAATCATCGATAACGTCAATTGCAAAAGGGAATACACAAGGCCCCATGGCATTCATCGTAAGATGCCCGCATTAACATCGTTGACCTATATATTCTAATCAAATGTGAAAACTTCAACATAATCAACCGCTAACGAATCTATGCAACGTCTATACCCAACCTAAATTTCATCATTTAAAATTTAAACAATAAATAATTTATACAATAAGAAAAAAAAAATGGAAATGATTTTTATCAATCGGAAAACATATAAAATTAAACATTATTAATTTGATTTTAAACTTAAAAAAGTCAGATAGAAGTTCATAAGCTTGAACGAAAGTTCTTAATTATTTTTAAATTTAGAGTTCATGTCAATATAGCTTACGGTAGAAGAGTCCAGGTTTCTGCTTTTAATTCCCGTGACGCCTCCATTGGAAGATAATGTTCTGGAGATGGCAATAGCTGGTTCAAGGTATCACAGTCTTTTCATTTTTTTTTTATAGAGAGTGTGGTATGTGCGTCCTACCACATCTCTCAAACACAAAACGCTGGAACTGTCCGAAAAAACTGTATTTCCCTTTTTATATTATCCACACGGATTCAATCAACAAAACGTCACTAATCCATCACTTTCGTTAGGGTCCGAGCCAAGGCTTAGTGCTTCCATTGGTCAAGCTAATTTCTCTTTATTTTCTTATCTATCTTTCATCAGATCATTTTAATTATACAAGAGCCCAAGGCTAGCTTGCTTTTCAAACAATTTATAAACAATCATTTCCATTTACAGATTACAAGAATTAATTAATACCTGTTTTTATTTTTAAATCTTGTACTTTTTTTTTATAAAAAAGTACGTTCAAATACTTATTTATTTGTTTTTTTAAAAAAAAATATTTTTAAAGTTTGGCATCTGTGCGAATGTATATACGTTTAACAAACATTTTAATTTTAGCGTTTAGTTTTTTACTTTTATTTGCGAACTTTTAAGTTTTTATTTTAAATTAATGTAACGACATATTTATATATCGTTACATATCAGTAAACTTCCTCAAAAAACAAAAACATTAAAAAAAAAAAGAATTTACTTAGTGTTAGTAATTACGTTACACAAATTGATTATATATGAAAATTTCAAAAGGACAAAACTTTTTTTTTTACAAGACAAAACAGTAATTACACACAAATATAATGATTAAAAAAAAATTGACTGTTGATTCCCTATTACCAGCTAAATTTCTGCCCCCTCCCTTCCAAGTTTCATTTCTCCTACCTTTAACTATTACTTAGGCAAGTTGAACGATTAGATTTTAATTTAACAAGACTTTTTTTTAAAAAAAAATTATGATTTATATTTATTATTACGTTTTATTCCTCGCATTTATATTTACATATGCACAATTTTTCTTACTGGCAGTACCTTTAAGACCAAAAATTCAAACTGTAACTCCACGTCAATACAACAAATATATTTATACTAATTTCAGAAAAAATATTACGAGCATGATTCACTTTTAAAATTCTCAGGGCACTCGTGTTTATTAAAGATCGGCCCATGTTGGGTAGCCAGTTATAACGATCGAAATGAAAGTGAAGATCGAATCTAACCGCAAACTACGATATCTGCTCTACAAGGCGCCATCTAGGCATTTAAACCTAGAAAAATTTATAGAGTAGGCAGATACGCGCTGTTAAGATTCCACTTTATTTAAATATTCAGATCGTTAGCCCAAGTCACTAGCTCAGTGGAGACGCAGAGATAAAAATCTATATCTTAATTTATATCTTAAATATAAATAAATAAAAGCCACTGCCAGAAATTAACACATAAAAATATTTATTTACGCACATATAAAATAACATTTAAATTTTGAGGAATAAATTCAACATTTTAGATTTTTCTATTAATCTTTAGTTTTACATTTAAGTAAATTACAACCATGAGTTTAATATTTATTTAGTGAGTCGAGTATGAATAGACTACATAGATCTGCATTTGAAAAGAAAATATTCTTCCCTGATTTAACCTTAGGCAACAAATTTCGCAATCAAACCGGCGCCAATCCATCTGATACATTTATGTATTCAATGTAGCATGAAAATACGACAACACAAAATACTATACTGTCAGGAATGTACATCTGATCAGTAAGTAGAATTAGAGAAGACATTGTCTCTCCACCAACAGGAATGTCACATCTGTTGGCGAGTAGAACAATAAACATAAAACTCCATAGGAATGGACTGCGGTCCTTTGCCGTCTTACAAACCCATCCATAGGCAAACAGAAGGTGTGTGGCATATATATATAATCCTGCCCATAGCGGATCTCATACTACATCTACAATTACACAAATATATCCAATCCATTGAACCAATTCAACTACGAAATGAATAACCTAAGATTACCCTCCCTTAATATAACTTTACAAAACTATATAGCCATTCACGCCCGACTTAAATTTAACATTTAAATACGTTCGCACAGATTATTTTTATAAATTTGTTTTTAAAATGTTGAGTATAGATCGGCTGCACAGATTCCACGGTCAAAAACATCCAAATTAAACACAATCGATCAAAATACAAAATCATCGATAACGTCAATTGCAAAAGGGAATACACAAGGCCCCATGGCATTCATCGTAAGATGCCCGCATTAACATCGTTGACCTATATATTCTAATCAAATGTGAAAACTTCAACATAATCAACCGCTAACGAATCTATGCAACGTCTATACCCAACCTAAATTTCATCATTTAAAATTTAAACAATAAATAATTTATACAATAAGAAAAAAAAATGGAAATGATTTTTATCAATCGGAAAACATATAAAATTAAACATTATTAATTTGATTTTAAACTTAAAAAAGTCAGATAGAAGTTCATAAGCTTGAACGAAAGTTCTTAATTATTTTTAAATTTAGAGTTCATGTCAATATAGCTTACGGTAGAAGAGTCCAGGTTTCTGCTTTTAATTCCCGTGATGCCTCCATTGGAAGATAATGTTCTGGAGATGGCAATAGCTGGTTCAAGGTATCACAGTCTTTTCATTTTTTTTTTATAGAGAGTGTGGTATGTGCGTCCTACCACATCTCTCAAACACAAAACGCTGGAACTGTCCGAAAAAACTGTATTTCCCTTTTTATATTATCCACACGGATTCAATCAACAAAACGTCACTAATCCATCACTTTCGTTAGGGTCCGAGCCAAGGCTTAGTGCTTCCATTGGTCAAGCTAATTTCTCTTTATTTTCTTATCTATCTTTCATCAGATCATTTTAATTATACAAGAGCCCAAGGCTAGCTTGCTTTTCAAACAATTTATAAACAATCATTTCCATTTACAGATTACAAGAATTAATTAATACCTGTTTTTATTTTTAAATCTTGTACTTTTTTTTTATAAAAAAGTACGTTCAAATACTTATTTATTTGTTTTTTTAAAAAAAAATATTTTTAAAGTTTGGCATCTGTGCGAATGTATATACGTTTAACAAACATTTTAATTTTAGCGTTTAGTTTTTTACTTTTATTTGCGAACTTTTAAGTTTTTATTTTAAATTAATGTAACGACATATTTATATATCGTTACATATCAGTAAACTTCCTCAAAAAACAAAAACATTAAAAAAAAAAAAGAATTTACTTAGTGTTAGTAATTACGTTACACAAATTGATTATATATGAAAATTTCAAAAGGACAAAACTTTTTTTTTTACAAGACAAAACAGTAATTACACACAAATATAATGATTAAAAAAAAAGTTGACTGTTGATTCCCTATTACCAGCTAAATTTCTGCCCCCTCCCTTCCAAGTTTCATTTCTCCTACCTTTAACTATTACTTAGGCAAGTTGAACGATTAGATTTTAATTTAACAAGACTTTTTTTAAAAAAAAATTATGATTTATATTTATTATTACGTTTTATTCCTCGCATTTATATTTACATATGCGCAATTTTTCTTACTGGCAGTACCTTTAAGACCAAAAATTCAAACTGTAACTCCACGTCAATACAACAAATATATTTATACTAATTTCAGGAAAAATATTACGAGCATGATTCACTTTTAAAATTCTCAGGGCACTCGTGTTTATTAAAGATCGGCCCAAGTTGGGTAGCCAGTTATAATGATCGAAATGAAAGTGAAGATCGAATCTAACCGCAAACTATGATATCTGCTCTACAAGGCGCCATCTAGGCATTTAAACCTAGAAAAATTTATAGAGTAGGCAGATACGCGCTGTTAAGATTCCACTTTATTTAAATATTCAGATCGTTAGCCCAAGTCACTAGCTCAGTGGAGACGCAGAGATAAAAATCTATATCTTAATTTATATCTTAAATATAAATAAATAAAAGCCACTGCCAGAAATTAACACATAAAAATATTTATTTACGCACATATAAAATAACATTTAAATTTTGAGGAATAAATTCAACATTTTAGATTTTTCTATTAATCTTTAGTTTTACATTTAAGTAAATTACAACCATGAGTTTAATATTTATTTAGTGAGTCGAGTATGAATAGACTACATAGATCTGCATTTGAAAAGAAAATATTCTTCCCTGATTTAACCTTAGGCAACAAATTTCGCAATCAAACCGGCGCCAATCCATCTGATACATTTATGTATTCAATGTAGCATGAAAATACGACAACACAAAATACTATACTGTCAGGAATGTACATCTGATCAGTAAGTAGAATTAGAGAAGACATTGTCTCTCCACCAACAGGAATGTCACATCTGTTGGCGAGTAGAACAATAAACATAAAACTCCATAGGAATGGACTGCGGTCCTTTGCCATCTTACAAACCCATCCATAGGCAAACAGAAGGTGTGTGGCGTATATATATAATCCTGCCCGTAGCGGATCTCATACTACATCTACAATTACACAAATATATCCAATCCATTGAACCAATTCAACTACGAAATGAATAACCTAAGATTACCCTCCCTTAATATAACTTTACAAAACTATATAGCCATTCACGCCCGACTTAAATTTAACATTTAAATACGTTCGCACAGATTATTTTTATACAATTTGTTTTTAAAATGTTGAGTATAGATCGGCTGCACAGATTCCACGGTCAAAAACATCCAAATTAAACACAATCGATCAAAATACAAAATCATCGATAACGTCAATTGCAAAAGGGAATACACAAGGCCCCATGGCATTCATCGTAAGATGCCCGCATTAACATCGTTGACCTATATATTCTAATCAAATGTGAAAACTTCAACATAATCAACCGCTAACGAATCTATGCAACGTCTATACCCAACCTAAATTTCATCATTTAAAATTTAAACAATAAATAATTTATACAATAAGAAAAAAAAATGGAAATGATTTTTATCAATCGGAAAACATATAAAATTAAACATTATTAATTTGATTTTAAACTTAAAAAAGTCAGATAGAAGTTCATAAGCTTGAATGAAAGTTCTTAATTATTTTTAAATTTAGAGTTCATGTCAATATAGCTTACGGTAGAAGAGTCCAGGTTTCTGCTTTTAATTCCCGTGACGCCTCCATTGGAAGATAATGTTCTGGAGATGGCAATAGCTGGTTCAAGGTATCACAGTCTTTTCATTTTTTTTTTAAATAGAGAGTGTGGTATGTGCGTCCTACCACATCTCTCAAACACAAAACGCTGGAACTGTCCGAAAAAACTGTATTTCCCTTTTTATATTATCCACATGGATTCAATCAACAAAACGTCACTAATCCATCACTTTCGTTAGGGTCCGAGCCAAGGCTTAGTGCTTCCATTGGTCAAGCTAATTTCTCTTTATTTTCTTATCTATCTTTCATCAGATCATTTTAATTATACAAGAGCCCAAGGCTAGCTTGCTTTTCAAACAATTTATAAACAATCATTTCCATTTACAGATTACAAGAATTAATTAATACCTGTTTTTATTTTTAAATCTTGTACTTTTTTTTATAAAAAAGTACGTTCAAATACTTATTTATTTGTTTTTTTAAAAAAAATATTTTTAAAGTTTGGCATCTGTGCGAATGTATATACGTTTAACAAACATTTTAATTTTAGCGTTTAGTTTTTTACTTTTATTTGCGAACTTTTAAGTTTTTATTTTAAATTAATGTAACGACATATTTATATATCGTTACATATCAGTAAACTTCCTCAAAAAACAAAAACATTAAAAAAAAAAAAAGAATTTACTTAGTGTTAGTAATTACGTTACACAAATTGATTATATATGAAAATTTCAAAAGGACAAAACTTTTTTTTTACAAGACAAAACAGTAATTACACACAAATATAATGATTAAAAAAAAAATTGACTGTTGATTCCCTATTACCAGCTAAATTTCTGCCCCCTCCCTTCCAAGTTTCATTTCTCCTACCTTTAACTATTACTTAGGCAAGTTGAACGATTAGATTTTAATTTAACAAGACTTTTTTTAAAAAAAAATTATGATTTATATTTATTATTGCATTTTATTCCTTGCATTTATATTTACATATGCACAATTTTTTTTACTGGCAGTACCTTTAAGACCAAAAATTCAAACTGTAACTCCACGTCAATACAACAAATATATTTATACTAATTTCAGGAAAAATATTACGAGCATGATTCACTTTTAAAATTCTCAGGGCACTCGTGTTTATTAAAGATCGGCCCAAGTTGGTTCGCCAGTTATAACGATCGAAATGAAAGTGGAGATCGAATCTAACCGCAAACTACGATATCTGCTCTACAAGGCGCTATCTAGGCATTTAAACCTAGAAAAATTTATAGAGTAGGCAGATACGCGCTGTTAAGATTCCACTTTATTTAAATATTCAGATCGTTAGCCCAAGTCACTAGCTCAGTGGAGATGCAGATATAAAAATCTATATCTTAATTTATATCTTAACTATAAATAAATAAAAGCCACTGCCCGAAATTAACACATAAAAATATTTATTTACGCATATATAAAATAACATTTAAATTTTGAGGAATAAATTCAACATTTTAAATTTTTCTATTAATCTTTAGTTTTACATTTAAGTAAATTACAACCATGAGTTTAATATTTATTTAGTGAGTCAATTATGAATAGACTACATAGATCTGCATTTGAAAAGAAAATATTCTTCCCAGATTTAACCTTAGGCAACAAATTTCGCAATCAAACCGGCGCCAATCCATCTGATACATTTATGTATTCAATGTAGCATGAAAATACGACAACACAAAATACTATACTGTCAGGAATGTACATCTGATCAGTAAGTAGAATTAGAGAAGACATTGTCTCTCCACTAACAGGAATGTCACATCTGTTGGCGAATAGAACAATAAACATAAAACTCCATAGGAATGGACTGCAGTCCTTTGCCATCTTACAAACCCATCCATAGGCAAACAGAAGGTGTGTGGCATATATATAATCCTGCCCGTAGCGGATCTCATACTACATCTACAATTACACAAATATATCCAATCCATTGAACCAATTCAACTACGAAATGAATAACCTAAGATTACCCTCCCTTAATATAACTTTACAAAACTACATAGCCATTCACGCCCGACTTAAATTTAACATTTAAATACGTTTGCACAGATTATTTTTATACAATTTGTTTTATAATGTCGAGTATAGATCGGCTGCACAGATTCCACGGTCAAAAACATCCAAATTAAACACAATCGATCAAAATACAAAATCATCGATAACGTCAATTGCAAAAGGGAATACACAAGGCCCCATGGCATTCATCGTAAGATGCCCACATTAACATCGTTGACCTATATATTCTAATCAAATGTGAAATCTTCAACATAATCAACCGCTAACGAATCTATGCAACGTCTATACCCAACCTAAATTTCATCATTTAAAATTTAAACAATAAATAATTTATACAATAAGAAAAAAAAAATGGAAATGATTTTTATCATTCGGAAAACATATAAAATTAAACATTATTAATTTGATTTTAAACTTAAAAAAATCAGATAGAAGTTCATAAGCTTGAACGAAAGTTCTTAATTATTTTTAAATTTAGAGTTCATGTCAATATAGCTTACGGTAGAAGAGTCCAGGTTTCTGCTTTTAATTCCCGCGATGCCTCCATTGGAAGATAATGTTCTGGAGATGGCAATAGCTGGTTCAAGGTATCACAGTCTTTTCATTTTTTTTTTATAGAGAGTGTGGTATGTGCGTCCTACCATATCTCTCAAACACAAAACGCTGAAACTGCCCGAAAAAACTGTATTTCCCTTTTTATATTATCCACACAGATTCAATCAACAAAATGTCACTAATCCATCACTTTCGTTAGGGTCCGAGCCAAGGCTTAGTGCTTCCATTGGTCAAGCTAATTTCTCTTTATTTTCTTATCTATCTTTCATCAGATCATTTTAATTATACAAGAGCCCAAGGCTAGCTTGCTTTTCAAACAATTTATAAACAATCATTTCCATTTACAGATTACAAGAATTAATTAATACCTGTTTTTATTTTTAAATCTTGTACTTTTTTTTATAAAAAAGTAGTTCAAATACTTATTTATTTGTTTTTTTAAAAAAAATATTTTTAAAGTTTGGCGTCTGTGCGAATGTATATACGTTTAACAAACATTTTAATTTTAGCGTTTAGTTTTTTACTTTTATTTGCGAACTTTTAAGTTTTTATTTTAAATTAATGTAACGACATATTTATATATCATTACAGTATTAAAGCTAAAGTAATTTATCCTATTTTTTAATTCACTTGTTTATAATTTTCCATAGTTTAGTTACTGCAAAAAATCATATTTTAAAATCAGATTTCAATTTTTTAGTGATTTATAAGAAATTGAAGTAAATAAATGTCAATATGATTTTAGATCCTTGAATTCTTTATTCAAATTTCTCTCTGTCTTTCTTTAATGTTTCTATGAATATTAAAGGTATTATAATTCAATATTTACTACTTAAAACCATTAATAAACACACGTACACATAAACTTATAGAGCAAAGCTTTAGTAATATTAATTAAGCATGATGTGCTTAGCATGCTTTGAGTTAGTATATAATTGTAATGTGAGTTTGGGCACATTATGCTTAATTAATATTATTAAAGCTTTGCTCTATACATTTTTGCGTATGTGTGTTTATTACACTTTCTAGAGATAAAGCAATTATATTTGTAATTGCAGTTAAAATCATTAATTAATTTTTAAAAAAAACAACTACAACCGACAACAGCTTTAATCGAAGTAAAACTATTTACATGTTAATAATGTTTTTTTTTTTAAGTGTGATTGAAAAATCAGACTAATTCATAATAATGATTATTGATTATCATTAGTTTTCTGTCGAAAAGTACTCTTATTTAAACATTTTTAAACATTAAATATACATAGCCCCTCCCTCCCCCATTTTTTTTTTAAAAAGTCATTTATCATTTTTATTTATATTCCACAATCTTTAACAATGTGTCGTTATTCAAAAAATTTTCTTCTATGTATATATATATTTTAGTACAAGTTTTCTGTCCCAGAAAGTTTGCTAATTAAGCAATAGGACACTAAGACACAGTTACCATTATTATTGGAATTTGGCTACTGTTTTTACATAATTTTTACCACAATCTTAATATTTAGTTAGTTTTTGATGAGTTGTTTTCATCGATAATAACTTTATCTTTTCATTAATTTTACATTTTCATTTATTCTTTTCCATTTTCATCCAAAAATGTATCATTAAAGTTTTCAATACACTCCCTCTTCCCCGGCCATACTATTTAAAGCAGAAATCTATTTCTTATTATTTCCTTATTAAATGATTTATGTATGTGTAAGTAAAAATGGATACAATCATAGTGCCCATAGCCTATACTTTAATAAAAGATCATTGCTTGGTGGCTAGAGTACAAAATCAGACTCCTTTCAAAAACTAGCAATGTTTGAACAGCATGGTGATCCCTTCAGAATCTTAATCCACAATTATAGTTTCCAAACAAGTTATTTCAAAATTATTTTGAAAGAAGAGACAAATGATTTGATTGATGTTACAATGAGTATCCCATAAGCAATTTTTCAAATTCCATTTATAGTTGAAGACAATAAACTGGATTTTCTTTAAAATAGTATTTGATAATAATCCCTAATGTTGTAGTTTATCTATTTAGTTTGAAATTATAAATTTTATTAAACACACACTATTATTTCAGTAATAGTTTTAACAAGGCTGTAAACCTTAGCAATGAGCGTCTGAAAAAATCGTCACTAGGGACCTCTGTAGGTCTTTAAAACACATGCTTACGCTATAGCTCATTGCTAAGGTTTACAACCTTGTTAAAACTATTTAGTTTGAGAAAAAGATACATTTTACCAGCAAGGCAAAATGTCCAGAGTGAATCTGTCTAATCAGCCACTCTAGAAAAGATGATAAAAAATGGCTATTTTAAAATTTAATTTGACCAGATCTTGGATGCACTATAGTTTAACAAAGACTGATTTAATTTCCAAGAGGTCATATTTATAGTCTCTGGTCAGCTAGTGTCTTAATTAGTCACCATTACCCACAACTTGTAAGTTTTTCCAGGAAAAAAATTTCCATTACTATGATAAGCAGAATAGCAGCTGATTCATAAATGTCTGGATTTATTCTAAGCATGTAAATTTTCAGACATTGATTAAAATAAAAGAAAAAATAATTAGAATAATACTAAATCTTTAATATTATATCTTAATATGAATTATTAAAAAATATTTCTCCAATCATTTATTTTTAACAACTAAATAATTTATATCCTTTTAAAGCGTTAAGATATTTTATTTTTATAAATTCATTTTATAAGTATCTTTTATCTGAATTATATTGCTAAATAAATTAATTTACTAGTTTTACATTTATACACTTTAAATTGATTAACTTTTAAACATATAGAAATTACATGCGCACGCACATTTTTAAATAGACAGGTGGTAAATGTAATCTCAATTGTAATTATCACAATATAATTATTATAGAACTATTTTAAATCATACGTTTTATTATATTTGATTTAAGGTATCCTGTTTGCAATATCAATTTTATATGACTATTTTTTTTTTGTTTGCACATAAAGTTTTCAAACAAAAAAAAAAAACACAGATGCACGTATTTTAGATATGCATTGATCAATAAAATATGTTCAGAAACATCTTTAAATACTTTCTACAAATTTATATTCTCTTAGGTTGTAACAATCAACTCTTAAACTATCAATAATCTCAATCTTCTTTAACAATAAAGGTGATATCTTTATTGTTAAAGGAGGTTGACTACAGGTTGAGATTGTTGATAGCTTAAGAATTGATTATTATCATCTATATTTATAAACTTATTAAAGCCTTTAGTAATTGGCTTTACTGTCTTAATAAAATGTATATTTTCTTAGTAGTATTCAAGATACTTTTAAATTTCATTTTTGACTATATTACATGTTATCTGACCAATAATAGTGGAGGATTTATTTTGTTTAACTAGAAAAGAAATCTAGTAAAATTTTTACTTTTTTGGCTGTATTAATTAATTACAATGGTAAATATTAGGTTACACTATGACTAAATAATGTAAATTTTATAAAGTCATATATAAAGTAGATAATAATGGAGATAATCACACACACCCTCCCCCAATGAATACTAGTGATTTGAAATACTTTTATCACTCCGCAGTAATTTAATCTAAATATTTTCAGTCTTTACTAGGGCACTTTCTCAGTGGTTAAACATTCTCTTTAATTAAAATATATATACTGTATATATTTTTGATAAACACGGTCCTAATAAGTTGAACATTTGAATTGCAAACTAATAGAGTAAATGGCACTGACAACTTGAATTTTGAAAGCTAAACAGCAATTTATTTAACACTTATGAGTAATTGACTAAAACGTAAACACACACACACCAAATTAAAAACAATTATTTGAGAATGCATTCATAGCTTGCTAAGCAAATAAAAAATGAAAAGATAAAAGAAACTTAGCAACTATTAGATATGAAATACATGCTAATAAAATACTTATATTGTACTGACTTAAGGTCTTTTCAGTATATTGTTTTTTTTATTTTTAAAGTTTCAAAATGAATATTCTTACCTTATTGATCAAAATGTGGGGGGGGGGGTCAAAAGCAAACACGTGATGTTTTTTTTTCAACTTGTTTCATTTTAAATGTTCCATTTTTTAAAAAAAGAAGATAAAGGCATATTTTTTTTCATCAGAGTTATATTCTGGACTGTTCTGTGCATTATATGTATATTTATTATAAATAAAATTTAATAAAATCGTGTATTATACATACAGACAATACTTTAAAATTATTATCTGTAAATCCGGATTTGATATTGAGCAAGGTAAATGAGCCCTACTATATACTCTGAATTGTATAAAAATAACCAGATACATTTTAACGGTAGCAGAACAGCATTTATACAATTGTGTGAGCATTAATTGTGCAACCTTGTAAGCAGAAAATACAATGTTTGCACTAATCATTGTATGGTGAAGGTTGCACAATTGCTGCTCACACGATTATGTAAGTGCTGTGCTGTTCTGTCACTACTAGAATGTATCCGGTTATTTTCATACAGTTCAGAATATGCAGTAGGGCTCATTTACATATATTTACATTGCTCAATATCAAATCTGGATTTTCAGCTTTATGCTAATTTTCTAAAGTACATTTACCAATAATAATTTTAATGTAATGTCTGTAAGTATAATACAAGATTTTATTAAACATTATTTACAACAATATACGTATAATGCACAGAACAGTCCATTCCTCCCCCACTTTAGAAAATGCTCTTCTCATCGAACTCTGGTGGATCTGGTGGGAGATAAATCTCTTTCTTCCTATTGATTATCCATTACGTCCATTGGATCTGGTTGTTCTGATCAACTGCCTGTGAACTTATTTCCACTGGATCTGTTTGATCAGCTTGATTTTCTATAGGCATTCCTTTGTTTTGTAATTATGAAGAAATGACAGTATGCTCCTGTTTTTCATTAAAAGTCTGCCGTTCATTGGGTAATGTAATTTGAGCATTATCTGCATTATTATTACATTCTACAGAAATCTTAATGATTGACATGTCTCTTCAGAAATTTTCCATTATTCAGTATAACTACTTGAATATACTTAGAGAAAACTTCCATGACTAGAACAGGAAATCATTTTCTTTTTAAAATATCACAACTCCAGATTGCCTATCTAAAATTTTTCAACATCAAAATTAATATTCACAATAATTTTTTTATCTGGCAATACCTTTATTAAATGTATGCAACACCTATGATGCAACAACTGTTCAGCTGGTGTTTTCATTGTTGACACTCTATGGGTGAAATGTTGAAAAAACATCACACTTAACCAAAGCTTCATGTATGTCTTTGTGAGATGTTTTATTCAGTGTCACTTTCAAATGTTGCACAACTTTTTCAAATAAACCATTTGATTCTGGATGATAAGATGTGATGAGTATGTGTTTTATCCCTTTATTGTATAAAACTCCTGGAACTCTTGTGGTATAAATCCTGTCCTATTATCTGATACTATTGTTGCCGGAAAACCTTGACCTGCAAATATCTCTTTTAAGGTATGAATAGTACACTCATGTTTTTATCAAGCTTATATTCTGCCCATTTTGAATACGAATGAATTGCAACTAGGAAGATATATCCATTGGACCCATGTGATCTAAATGTAAGTGTTGCCATGGTGGCATTACTTTTGTCCATGAATCAAAAGTCTTTGGAGATAAATCAGCAGTAGTTTGGCACTCAACACAGTTTGTAACAGCTCTAACTTTATATGGGTTAGGGTATTTTGCTTTCTAGTTTATTATATGGCCCAGAAATTTAATTTCACTTGTGGCCTACATACATTTAGAAGATTAATTCTAGCTTCAATTTTGTCCAGTCTTGCACAAACATTCAACATGTGTGTTTCCAATTCACTTTGTTTGAACAGTTATTAAAGTGTCATCTAAATAATAAATAACTTCTTCCATTCCTTGAAATAAACTATCCATTTTTGTTTGAAATATGGTTGCACCAAGTGTAATCCCATAAGATAACTTGTTGCATTTATAAATCCCAGATGAGTACTGATCATAAGCAATTCAGAAGTTCTGTCTGTAACAGGCATTTGATAAAAAGCTGATTTTAAATTGATTTTTGTGAAGAACGCCACCTTCTGGAATGATGCCACAACTTTACATATAAATTGGGACTGGATACACTCCTTTATTTATTAATTTATTAAGTGTAATACAATAATTTCCACACAATCAAATGCTCCCATCCAGTGTCATAATTACAACTACTGGTATAGCCCATGATGAATCTTCCACCAGAGTCAAAACACTTTTATTGATCATATCTATAATAGTCTGTTCACAAGGCAATGGAATCTTGCTTCATTTGCATACTATAGGTTGAGCATCACTTACAATTTCAATATCCACAAGCCATGTTTTTAATCCAGCTAATTCTGCCTTAAATAAATGAGGAAAAATCTTTCTAACTTCGGTTTCTAACTGAAATCTTTTAATTATTTTTAAGACAATTTCCCAATGGATGAAACTAATTTCTTCCTAATAGAGGACTTAAGTTACTCTTCACAATTTGTTATGGTAAAACAATAGCTTTAGCATTAATATTCACAGGCATATTAACTTTTCCACATATGTCAATTCTAGTTCCATTCACATCTGTGACTAATAGCTAGGTATTTTGCTGCTGCTATTAATTTTTATCCAATCTTTATATGATAACAAAGCCATTTCCATTGTAATTTTACTTTCACAGACAGTAATGTCTAACACAATATGGTCATCATCTGTGTCATAAATATTGTTAACAGATTTTTTGCTTTTAATCTTCTCCCTGCAATTTAAAGCCCAGAGTTAACTGCATTTTTCTACTCTTGTCCTTGTTTCTGCAGACACAAGCTAAATGTCCTTTAATTTTACAAACTTTACATTTTTCCATTTTAAATTTACAAAATTTCTTAACATGGCCTTTTACATCGCAGCAATAAGATCACTCTTTCCTTTGCTGTTTTCAAACTCATAGCTACAGCTTGTGCTTTATTTACAGTAATCAAATTATTTTGCATTCTGACTGAAGTCTAAAATTCAGATGCTTTTTCTAACATTGCTTCCTGTGCCACACATTTTCCAAGGGCTATCTTATAATTCAGATTTGATTCACTCAGCAAAATTTTCCTCAGGCTTTGGTCAGACATTCCAAAAAATTGTTCATCCAGCAACATGACTTCTAACTAAAAGACAAATTAGCATTGTTTCATGAGTGCACAAAGTGTTATATCATAGTCTATATACTGCTCATGAGATTATTGCCTTCTCATTCTAAAATGCAGATGAAATACCTATTTTGAAGTTGCCAGTTGGAAATATGCATTTAATTTCTCTTTTAAAGACTGATATTAGAAATAAGGTTAGAATATCTTTGTTAAAACCAAAGTAAATGGACACACACAGTCAATTGATTTAGTATATACAGTTTGTGCATATGAACAGTTTATCATATGGCTAATTTTTGGAATTATTTAAAGAACCTACAGTGGTTTCACACATTTTATTTTATTATTTTTTACTTTATTAGCAAGTGACTAAACTTGTTTTTATTATTCCAGTTAGTGAGTATTTTTCATTAAATTATTGTAGATGCATATACAGCTGGCAAACATAAATTTTACCCCTGTATATACCAGAATGACCCAATTTGACAATATAATGAAACAAGTCAATACCAGAATGATGCAAGTTGACAGTAGAGTGGAGTAAGTTGACAATGAATGGCTGTAGTCATTAGTTTATGAAGTAAGAACCTGTTTAAGTTATTGTTGATAAATAATGGCAATGTTTAACAATAGTATTCACGAGTTTGATATTAGCAACCCATCATCATGGAAAGTTTATGTCAAGCACGTAGAATGTTATATGTTAATAAATAAAATTGAGAATAATAGACTCAAAATAGCTACACTTTTATTAATTGCTGGCAAATTACCAAACAATTGTGTAATCCGAAAACTCCTGAGGACATTCCATGTGAAGAGTTAAAGATTGATATTAGAAATAAGATTAGAATATCTGTATGTTAAAACCAAAGTGAATGGATACACCAAGATAATTGGACAAGTATATAATGTTTGTGTGTGTGAACAGTTTATCATGTGATTAATTATTGGAATTGCTTAAAGAAGCTAAAGTGGTTTCATGCATTTTATTTTATTATTTTTTACTTTATTAGCAAGAGAATAAACTTGGTTTTATTACTCCAGTTATTGTTTATAGTTCATTAAATTATTATAGATGCACATATATCTGGCAAACATACATTTTATCCCTGTATGTAACATATTGAATTCAGCATTATTGCATTAAGTTTGATCTCAGGAAATTTCCAAAAGATGACTACATGATTTATAGTGAGTTAGCACACTTTAGGTTACTTAACATTGCATATCCTCTGGCTGTATTAACAAATAATCCTTATATTTCATAAAACAAATGTTCTGTTTTTGCAAAGATGATTAATATTCCATAAACTACAGCAGCATAATTTTCCAAACAGCAATATATTTTTCAGTTACCTTAGAGTTCACAAAAGCTAAAAAGTTTCTACTACTTTTTCCAAAAATCAGAGCTAAAACTCTCTGGTCTAGTTTAATGAAAAATGTCCCATTTTCTTTTACATTTTTTTAAAAAGTAAAATATATAATAGATCAGTAATCAATACTACAGAAGAAATTAGAGACTTCTTATCTTTTAATCAGCTTTGTAGATTCATTTTTGTTATCAGTAAATCTGATCCAATTACTTTTTTCAAACAAAAAAAGTATAATTATTTCAATCTCTTTTGCTTTAATTTAAGTGATCTTACATGGATTCTTCTATTAAAATTCATTTTAATAAATACATTTTATTTATTTTTATTTATTTACTGAATCCAAGTAAGATGCTTTTATTTATATCTCACTCAAGCACACACATATATTCACATTCAAAATAATATTTTAAATTTAAAAGAACTTTAAATAATTTTTTTTACTCAATAGATGCTTACCATTTCTATAATGTATGCTATGTAATAACTATAATATATATATATAGTAATGATTAGTTAAAACTTGCAGGTATGATCAGCATCTATCACAGAGTTATCATTAAATTTATCATCTAGCATTTTTACCTTCAAACATTAGCCTTTATTAGGTGTTTAACCACTGATATCTATATAGGAAAGGTTATAATTTCCAGGTGAGGACATCTAATCATAACATCTACAAAGACTTTGAACATTAATTTATGTCCATATCACAGATATCTAGAGACTTTTTAGAATATTCAGTTGGTGCTAAGTCCAGTATTTATGTGTATATATTGAACCAGGTCTGTTTAAAAGAAGTTGTGTAATTGGGATAACATAATTTTTAATTTATATGCTTTTAATATTACGTGAATGGACTGGACCTTCTAGCAGAGGGGAGAATATCATTGATAGCAGAGCCATCAATGATCCCCATGGTCAAACCGAGCTATGTGAAGCATAACATGATCACATTTCCAGACCATAGCCCACCTCGTCTGCTGGATTCAAATTCCTGCTATCCAAAGCATTTTATGTGTTAGAGGTAAATCTCAGGAACCAGCTTATCACAAGAAGTATTTAACATGCTTGGATGGTAGGCCCATAATCCAGCACTTGAAATATCTCATGACTAGCTCACACTCTGTCTCAGGGTCCAGCCTATTTACTTAACACATAAAGTAACTTTACAGTAATTTATTGGTGAGGCGGTGATAAGTGAGAAAGAGAAAATAGACAAAATAACAATTAAGGCAAACATTCATATTTATTTAACCAAACTCATATATAATATAACACAATAATATTGAAATTTACATATAAAAATATATAAGTAATTATTCAGGCTAAATTATGATAGTCCTTCATTAATTAAAGTTCATTTCATTTAAATATAAAGTGTCTATAGACAGTATTCAAAATATATTTAGTTATTTAAAATATCTTTACCTAGATTTTCAATTGTGTGTATTTTCCAACCGGTTGGCTTTTTGGTTCTCTATCAATGGCTTCATGTGACTCAGCAATGGGAATGAGAGAGAGAATAGTGGTAGCATCTATTTTGTGATTTTGGCATCAGTTTCCAGCATTTGTTCCAGATAGAATAGTTCATTTGCGGAGGTTTTTTGGGGCCTGAAGCCCAGTTTAATACATTTGAATATCTAGCATGCATGCTGCTAGTTTTGCGTCTTGTGCAATAATATTCTCTGCAGCAGTATTTGATTAGCTTATTATTTACTGCATTTACATTTCTAAATATCTAAATCTCTGGTTGTTTGGATTCTCATTGAAACTCTGGCCCTAATTCTTTAGAAAGAACCCGAACTCTGGACTAATAGCAATGCGAACGAATTACAGATTGCAGCCCTGACTGTATTAATCACAAACCAGACTAAGTAATAATAGAGAGAGCAACTTTATATACTTTTTTCTCTCCTATTGTTTTAATTTCTTATCATTATTTTTAATTTAGATCTTAAAATCCCTTGCTCAGATTCATCTAAACAACCTCGATAAGATAGTTTACAGTTTTTTCATTAATTCAACTATTGATTTTGATTTTATTATTAATCAGAAATCTTATAAACTAATTAATTACATTTTTGAAAGTTTTCTTTTACAAACAAAACTTTATTCTAAAATTTACATATTTATTTAGTTTTTACTTTATAAAAGCTCTTTTCTTTAAAAAGAGAGAGGAATTTTTTTTAACTTTTCTTTTAATTCTATTATACATTTCTCCCCTCCTGCTCTTTAATTTGAGACACTTTATAATACTAAAATGAAGCAGTATTTTTTATTTTTTAAATTTTTGCAAAATTTCATTTTTGAAAATCTTAAAACTAATCATAATAATTTAAAAAAAAAAAATTATGAAACATGTAATGCTGAACAATATATTGCTTTACATTTTACTTAACTGAAAAAACTAGGACAGATTCTAATCAATCAACTTATCATAATTATATGTAAGATGTTATATATTTATTGACTCCTAACAATGCATACAAATTAATTATATAATCACATACTCAATTTGTAAATATTTGAAGTATCTCCAAAATTATAATCATGCAAATAATGAATTCTAATCAAATCTAGAGAATAAGCTTGAGAATGCATTAAAACATGTATCTAAAATAAAACATGTAAAATCTATAGAAAATATGTTACTAAATTCATATAAACATTCCAATATCCTCTTTACTGTAAAACTTTTATTAACAAATCTAGCCTACCTTAATTAACAAATCAATAAAATAAAAGCTCATACCAGTTTCACCTTCAACAACTTTTTTTATCTTCTTTTTTCCTTTTAAATGGAATATTTAAATATTAGTCTTAATAAAATATTTAAAATCTGATAATATTCAGAAATATTAATTTTGGAATAATACTTTCCATTGACCTATCTGTTCTAATTTATATCTTATGCAATTTATGTAAATAATATTATTTTCTAACAAATTAAATAAATATTAGGAAGATTTGCAAGAACCAAACTATTATTCTGATAAAATATATTTTTTTAAATCAACAAATAACTGTGGAGTTTAGTCCTCACAAATTGCTTTCTCTTTGGTTAAATTCTTAAAACTATCATTTTAATAATACAATATAATTCAAATCCTCAACTGTAATTTAAACAATATTGTTAGTTTAAAAAGAATAATAAACAATATTAACTAAGAAATTGATGGTAAAATACATAACAATAAGAGTTTATAAGTAAAAGAAAATTCATTTTAGAATTTAAATTAAATCTACAAATGTCTGTTAAATTAAAATGACTTTCTTATTAAGATTTATCTTGGATCAGTTTTTATACAATCAGTAAAATTCATCAGTGATAATATATATATACCTACGTTTTTTTTTTTAATTTTATTTTTACAAAAGATCTGTATGAAAATTCAAAGTTGAAGATGATGTTGCAGAATCCTGTGTTTGATTGTAAGCATTCAGTCATAATCAAGTTTTCACTTACTGGGTCATAATCATTTCTCCACATATTTGAAGTGTATGTAGTTGAAAGTTGTCAGGTTTAAATGTGGTTGGCACATAGCTACTTCAATGACTGAGAACATTCTGGTAAGCTATAACTAACAGTGCATGGAAAGTTTTTAGAACATGGGAATCTTGTTAGTTGCACATTCTCTACTTGTACTCTGTCTAGCTTTTAATTTCAACTCATTGATTATTTATGCTCTGACAATCTCAATATGAATTATTACCACATTCCACACTTGACTGTTCAACTGTGCCAATTTTATGTTATGTTCAAACTCATAATACAATTAATACAATCATGATTATAACTAAGAGTATGAATCAAATAACATTATAAATTGTAATGGGCACAGACAACATTACATTGTTTTTTTATTAGTAAACATGAAAAGAATAAAAGTTCGCAAATAAAACTTCCTTTTTAAGAATTAAAAATTGAAAATTAAAATTCTATACTAAACTCATATATATATATAAAATCACACAGATGAAAAAAACATTATTAAAATAAAACTTTATTAAAAATAGAAAAGGTATTTTAAAAGCAAAAACTTAAAAAAGATTTAGAGATAAAAATATATATTTACGTTTGAAAACAAATTAATTAATGTTATTGAAAAATGGAAATTATTATTTTAATTAGTCAAAGTGAACTAGCCTTTGGGCATTTAAATGTATAAGCAATGGTCAGATAGGAAAACAATAGGAACAGAATGGCCAATGAAAGAAATCCATCGGGGAAATCGGACCTCTACGGAAGGATCATCATCATCAATGATGTAATGTCAATTGAATCCTTAAAATTAATATAAAAGGAAAAGTTTGGAAATTATTAGGGAGTTATTATGAGTGGACAGATATGTGTTAGTGGAGAGTCGGAGGTGAAGGGATTGAAAGACGCACTTTCAATTCCTTCAGTTGTTAAAGAAAAAAAAATGAAACACCGTTTTCTACATTGAGGACCAGCTAAAGTAAAAAACCTCCGGATGAATAAATAAAACGGCCAACAGAATACCAATCTTTTTAGGATGGCGTGGGAATTCACATTCAAATGGCAAGCAGCAGATAAAGATGAACTGTTTAAAACCGTAAGAACTTTATAATTAATGAACATTAAATTAAAAACTTTCCGTATTTAAAATAATTGCAATAGAATCCTATCTGACCAACTTTATTTACTAATAAGTAATTTTAATTTGATGTATTTCTTTTGTAAAATCATTTCCATTTTTTTTTTTTTTTTTGTTCTTTTAAGTTTTATTATGACTGTTTTGTTTTTTGTTAAATTAAATTATATAAATGTTAAACTTAAGTCGGGCGTGAATGGCTATATAGATTTGTAAAGTTATATTAGGGGAGGGTAATCTTAGGTTATTTGTTTCGTAGTTAAATTAGGTCAATGGATTGGATATATTGGTGTAATTAGTAGATGTAGTACGAGATTTGCTATGGGCAGAATGGCTTTATATGCCGCACATTTTCCTTTTGGCCTATGGAATGCAATTCGTAAGTCGGCAAAATGACCGCAGTTCTTTCCTATGGAGTTTTTTTTATTGCTCTTCTTGTCAGATAGATGTAGTATTCCTATCTGATGAGAGGCAATTTCTTCTCTTAACCTTTTGTGCTGCCGTATTTCGTATTACATTGAATGCATCGATATATCAGATGAATTAACGTTGGTTTGACTACGAACTTTTTGGCCTAAGGTTAAATAAGGATAGAATATTTTCTTTCAAATGCAAATCTATGTAGTCTATTCATACTCGATGCGCTAAATAAAAATGCATTAAATTTAAGTTGAGTATGGACATTGCATGGATTCGTTATCGGTTAATTATGTTTTTGGTTTTCATATTTGATCAGAATATATAGACATTCGGTAAATAATGATACCTTACGGTGAGTATCTAAAATGTATTTATTCGGATGTCTTTTAAGTTATTGGTGCCAATGCGGCATCTTATGATGAATGCTATTGGGTTTTTTATAAATTTCCCTCTGCAATTCTACCAATGATTTTATATTTTGATCGTTTATGTTTATATTGAAATGTTTTTGACTGTGTAATCTATGTAACCGATCTATACTCAACATTATAAAACAAACTTTTATAAATCCATCTGTGCGAACTTATAATAGTATAAAAATTAAAATGTCAATTAAAATCTAAAAATAAAAGTTAAAAATAATGTTAAATGTTAAAGTAAACATACTAAAATAATAATGTTAAATTTTATATATATATGTGTGCGTAAATAAATGTTTGTATGTATAATTACTGGCAGTGGCTTATTTTATTCTTTTTTTATATATCTTAGATGGGAATTTAATATAAAATATAAATCTCTGCTATTCCACTGAGCTAGTGACAATGGGCTAACGACCGGAATCAACCAATATAATTTTTTTTTTACTTACGTATCTGCCTACTTTATAAATTTTTCTAGGTTCAAATGCCTAGATGGCGCCCTTGTAGTGTAGATTATGTTAAGCTCTCTTTCCTCTGGATCGTTACAAAATGAATAAGATTCTCAGAGCATAGTATCTTGTAATTATATTTAATTACTAATTATTCTAAAACACTTTAATATCAATGTCATACAGTATATATACATATATGAATATTTACAATATATATATACCATTACCATTTGACACAACCCTTAAGCTTATTAAAGTAATAAAGACAGAATGGCCTCTAAGTTTTCCTAGACCCCCCCCCCCATTCAACACCTTCAGTGGGGGGTTAAACTAGGTATGAAGGCTTGTCCAAGTCCTTATTTTTTCCTCTGTGTAACAGGCTGTTTCTGTGTGGCATTGGTTAATTCATCTTTTTAAATAGTTCTACTCTATTGCTCTTTGCAATCATTTACTGTTCCTATTTTTAGTTAATACTTCATAGAAATATGTTTTTCCTAATTAGTTTTCTGTAATTTAATCACAGTTATCTATTTGTACAAATTAATTAAAATATTTTTAGTTTTCCTATTTGTGCAGATTAATTAAAATACTTTGATTTTACCATTTGAATAGATTAATTAAAATGCTCTTAGTTTTCATGTTATTAAACATTTTTTTTAAAATATTATTCTGCACATCCCATACATTAGTTGGAAGGTGACTCCTCAATTGATAATCAGCATGGCAAAGGAACAAGATAAAAGGAAAAGAAAGATAAACTGATTTCTGCTGTCCGTTATTTATACTTCAGTTTTTTTTCTGAATAATTTTTTAGTCCCATAATTAAAGACAGACAACTAAAAATTTTGAAACAAGGAAATAAAATATATAATAAAACTTAATTACAAATCAAAGATAACAGATCATTTTCAGAGTAATTAATTCTAATAAAAGATTAATACAATTATAATTTTTTACCTCTGATTTTTGGTTTATTTTATATAAAATCTTAATTTAATATTCTGTGTTTTTTTCTTTTTACTTGAACTTGTTAATTTAAACAACTTTGTTTAAATAAATCTTTTTATCTCACTATAGAATTAAATTAAAAAGAATACTTTTCTATTTTTTGTCTAGAATAAAATAAAAGCATTTTTTTATTTAAATTTAAAAAATAAAAGCATTTTTATTTAAAGTTAAAATAAGAGTATTTTTATTTAAACACAAATAAAATCCACTATATCTAATGTGTATGTGCCTGTATCTGTACTAAATTAGAATCTAACTTATGTTGTTTTGACTGTACTATGCAATTTATTGTTTGAACGTTAAATTACTCCCAGTGTATCAATCACTGAATAAACTTTAAATGGATGTTTCCATTTCAATATGTACCATAAAAAGAAGTAGGGATATAATCTAAAGATCTATGGTATATGTAATAACGAATGGGGAGAGAATAGGAAACATGAAGTATGCTAACATGCAGTTATCTTAAGGAGCAAAGTATTTAGGTGAAACTTAGATGAAAATCTTATGAAACATTTATCTTGAAAATATGATCTACTTAACCAATTGGAGGAATAATTTAGGATAATTTTAGCTGATCATCTTCATTGAGCATTCTGAAAGTGACAGCACTCTTTAATAAGGAAATCAATCAAGTTTCAATAAAATAAAGTATTAATATTATGTAATTTTTGTGCAAATGAGCATCAAGATGACATTCAATATGTGATATCAAAGAAGAAGTATAATATGGAAGCAGGAGAACATTTACCATCTGTATTGTATTTTAAAAATAAATAACTCACATTATTATATATGATTTACCTAAATTGTGAATAGGAAAGCTATAAATGAAATGACAGAATTATTAGACAAAATAGAAATGAATAAACAATTTAATAAGGCTTTGAAGAAAAAAAAGGCAGGGTATAATACTTTTCAAAATATAGCACCATTCATACCAGCAGAAAATGTGAATATTAGTAACATTAATGTCAAAAAAACATTCTATCAAGTCAGTCAAATAGTAGGAAGAGAAGCAATAGTACAGAAAGCATAGAAATGACCTGCATTATTTAAAACCATAGAAATGAAATTAATCTTACAAATAAATAAATAAATAACTCTTTCTAAATCATCATTGTTATGTATGACTTGGCCTCAATTTAAAATTTTAAATCTAATGGAATCTTAAAACAGTTTCTTCTTTCAGAGTCTTGAGAACATTTCATATGAGGAGTTGATAAATAAGCTAGCAAATCTGACACAGAAAGATAAAATCACCTATTTGCTTCACGAAATTACCAAAGATAAAATTAATTCAGAAAAGATTATCACTGATGCTTTAATAGCTTTAATAAATCTGATATCTGTGAAATATCATATAGAAATTCAGTCAGTTGTTTTGTATTTATATAAATATCAATCATTAATAATAAATGAAAACAGATAAACTGGAAATAAATTGATATAATTAATCTGTTCACTTCTATTTGTTTACAATTTGTAAAGCATAGCTTGGTACTTCCAAAATTATCTTTATTGATCATTTATAAGTGGAATATCTGCTTAGATTTTTAATACATCAATATTTTTATGTTTTCATTAGCAATTGTCTTCCCAATTGTGTGCTTAATTATTCTAAAAATTAGAAGAAAGAGAGCACTGCAAATAGATTCTTCTTTTCACATATGTAAATAATATACTTGAGGAAGATTTAAAAAAATGAAAAGAGACTTCATTATGAAGTGATAGTTGTAGCTATTGAAGTATAATAAAGGGAGATGATTTAGTCATTGAATCATAAATGAATTAAAATTACCAGACTCTTTTGGAAGAATTGTACAAATCGTCTGCAGAATAAACTTGTACATAATGAGTGTTAGTCATGTTACTGTTATTTGGAATGAAAAACTAATTTATACTAAAATTTGTTTTCTTCATTTGTTTATTATTACTTGTCAATAAATGTTTATTAAACAAAGCCATATAATATGTTTCAATTATATTTGCTGTCTGACTAGTTTAAAATAAACCCTCAAACATAGCAATAAAAACATTGATTCAGACTATGACAGGGGAAAAGTCTTTATCATTTTATTATATCACGGCCAAAGAAGAAAAGACAAACAGTAAAAACTTGTGTTCAACATTAATGCTGTGATATTTATGAAAGTACTTCATCTCAGCCATCCTGAGTATTATATTTATAGATTTCCAAAACATATGTAGGCCTTTATAAGATAGTCAAATAGGAAGTGAGAAATGCATTTATAGCAGAAAATGAAATGGAAATAAAAAGCATATAAAATTCTAGCATTGTAAAATATTTACTAAAGATGAATAAAAAAAATTGGGAGATGTCATTTTTTGTTTGAACTCAGAAGGGTGAGAGAGTGGGAATTGTTTACAGTCTTTACATTTCATTGAAGAGTGGCAGATTGTATTTTGTTATATGTATGTTTTTAAAGTGTTTGGTCATGAAAAATAATGATGCTGGGAATTCACATATCTTATATTTATCATATTTATGTTTGTTGTACTAGTAAGTTATACATTGTCTAAATATTGAACAAAATGGTTATCCTTGATCATATCAAGATTTTACCAGATTATCAATTTCTAATGTATTACACTAGATGCATAATTCTTGGTCTTATCAAGTGTTTTGTATATTAGTTGAATAATTCCTAAGGTTTCTAAGAGTTGTTATCAGATGACACATTCCAGATATGTATGTACTTGATTAATTTTGTTATATTCATAATCATTAGACACATAAAGTATCTGAATGAGTATATGCTGCTATTGCTTAGTCTAAAGCTTGGTAATATTCTGGGACAAAACCCATAAGCTTTAATTTTTTTTTTATATTAGAAAAATCTATCTATCCATATGAAAGAAAAAAGTTAGTTAAATAAAAGGGAAGGCAAAATTTAAACTTATATTCACAAAGTATATCATAAGAAGCAATATAAATCTTTTTAATGACCATGAAGATGACTAGATATGAGATGCATGATAGACACCATATCAAATTATTTCCATATATCTGGATAATTTAACAGACTTGTGTAAAGATAGCATATCTATAAGTAAAACACACAAAAATCATTTATGGAAAAATTAAGGGGAAACAAAGATTCTGTTGTGAAAATATTAAGTGATTAAAAAAAAAAATTGTAGAATAGTAAAGGTATCTTAGTCTTGGAAAGAATAATATTTTTTTTGTTTCCATCTTAGATGAAGATAAAATAAAATGAAAATGTCTCATCTCTACAAAGGTAATGAAAGAAATGTATCAGAACTGTGTTAAACCAAGGTTTTAATTAATCAAATAATTGAATTGATAACATGAAAAAAGTATAAATCAGAAAGACTTAAAAATTGGATGGGTAATATAAATATTAGCAGCGCGCGTGCATTGCACTATGAAAGAATAATTTCTTTTTATATCTCTGCCTTTTACATAAATGTTAAGATAGAATTAAATAAATCATTTTTCTCAATCTTTAATTCTACAAATAATAATAAGTAGAATGAAATATTATTCTAGTTGTTAAATTCATTTTAAAAGTATAAAGTTTTAAAAATTTAGGAAAATACAAAATTAGTTTATAAATGTGTTTGGAATATTAAATCCGTAATAAAGGCAACTCTTTTATTATTGCAAAATGTAAATTTAAAATATAATAAAATAAATGTATAGAAATCAGATTGCATTTGTTAAATAATATATATAAGCTTATATGGTAAAAACAATTAGTGATGTAAAAACAAGCTCTTAGGTAATTAAGATATTTAAAAACATTTTGTGATATGGACAATTATAAAATGAAGTGTTTGCTAACTTGTGAGGTCAGATTATTTCAGAGAAAGGTTGAGAAATGAACTTTTAGGGAAATTAGTTAATCTAGCTATCGATATCAGCTAAGCCAAAGGGAGATCAAGGCAGAGAATTGCTGGATCATAGAGAATGAATTATAAGTTATCCAACAATTCAGCATTTGACTTTTTTTGGTTAACTCTCATAGTGGCTGCTAATTTTGTATTTATCCATACAATATGAGTACGAAATCAGAATATCTAATCAATCTCTAAAAGTATAATAAGTATGTGTCATTGTCTAGTAAATTGTTTTTAATAAGAAACCTACTTAAATTTGTATTAATTCTTGAAAGAATTTAAAGTATCTATAGAAGATTACAATCAACCCTAAGGAAACAAATGGTTGAGAATCACCAGAAAATGATTGTGATGTAGATTTAAAATTTATAAGTTGTAGAGAATTAAAGTTATATGTAAACTCAAGGAAGTGCAGAAACTATATATATAAATTCTAAATAAGTTTTTTTTTTAATTTTATTTTAAATATATGTTTAAAAAGTCATGTTAATTGAATGCAACAAATTTTAATATCTTTTAAAAGCAGTAATGTTTTATATACTTTTTTCATTTTGTATAAAATTATTTTGTGTATTGAATTTTAATATATTTTTTAAGTCTTATCAATTTAAGATATTATAATAAAGTTTAGGATCCCCATTTATCATTATAGTTCTTTAATACTAACATAATTATTAATTTTTAATCTTCTTTCACATATAAATTTAGGGAAAGCAATATATATATATATATGTGTAAACAGTTTGATTTTTTTAATGGTAAAATATATTTGATCAGTTTTTTTAATAATATATGCATTTGCAATGCTAATATTTTTTTAATATTTATATTAAATTATTTGTTAACTTAAATTTTGGTGCATATGTGTAACCTTTATTCTCTGAGCCACATATAATTTATATGTGTGTAAATGTATGGTTATCTGAAGATTTGTTATGTATTTAGGAAATGTGAGTGGGGGGACAGTGTTAGAAGACTATCATGATGCAGTTGATTTAGAAAATCAGATGTTAGTGCCCTATGGAATAACTATGATTCTGAAAAAATTAAAAGCTATTTTTATTCTTTATTTTATACCCAGAGCAAATATGTTAAGATGCATAAAATATTTCATCAAATGAGCAACATTTATATAATGACCCATGTAACTTATATTATTAAATCCAGAATGATTAAGTAAAATGACTATGGTGTTATTAAAATGTAGACTAATTGCCAATTTTATGTAATGAGAAATATATATCACTGAAAAAGCTTTGGTTTGTATCTCTACCTATAATAGACTTAATATTTAGTTATCTTTTATAATTATAATTATTATTATTTAGAGCATTACAGTAAAATAATATTGGTTAGTGAATTCATCATGCAATTGTTTAGACTCACATATATACATATTGTAAATCCTGCTTGTTGAACCCAGCAAAGGAAATATGAGTTGGCAGTGAACATTAATAAAGTCAATCATTTTTGAGTGTTCAGAATAAATAAATACTCCAAAATTAATACAAATAGTATTTAATTAAGTAAAGTTAATAATAGTAATGATTATCAGAATATCATTACACAAACAGATAGTGATTCAATTTTTAACTTTTATAATATTAGTTAAGCTTTTAAAATTATCAAAATTAAATCTTGTAATTGAAATTATATTCTGACATAAATATATTTCATTAAAGTATAAGAAAATTTAAGTAAATATTGTTTGGGAAAATAATAATCAAAAGAGTAGAAGAAATATTTATGTAATTTATAAAACAAATATTTAGCACAATCACATTTATAAAATATAGAGCTCATAACTTACCTGGGATTTTTACTAATAATAAATTTATAAGTACATTAGATAAATTGTTAAACCTGAATTTAAAGATATATTCATTTATAAAAAAGTCTTTTTTTTATTATTTTAACTTTTTGCTAGTGGTAAATTTGTTAACAATATGTCACAGTTCAAAATAAATAATTGATAGGATTTTTTCTTGTCAATTTATTTTTCATAGAAATGTTTGTGCAGCTAATTTCAGTTCAAAATTTAGACATGTATATTTCTTGGTCAATTGGTATTTCATGAAGTATGGTATTATAAAATTGACTGGAAACTTTTTTTTTAATCTAAGCATTTAATAGTAGTTTATGAAAATGATTAGTTATATGTATTTAAAGAAGACAATCCTAGTTGGTTTTAAAATATTCATTAAAAGATATAGCAGACTAATTTCTCTTTCAAGAACTTAAATACAGACATATATTAGGGGAAATATTTTTCAGCCATATATAGTTTTTTCTTTCAAAAATTTTATGCAAAGATCTTTTATTTGTAAAAATAGATTAAAAATTCTATATATATATATTTAATATATTATAAGATATATATTGCAATCGCACATATATATATATACATACTGTAATGGAATCACCCACATAAATAAAAAAATAAGAAAGAAAAATATATGCTCATCTAGGGGGAAATGATTATGAGCAAACAACTGTATTCAAGGTGAAATGACTGTACAAATCAACATTTTTAGCCTAATTTGATAATATCCATAGATAATGATAAAACTGAAGCTTGCATCAAATACAAACCTTTTATACAGATCCAGCCATATTTTTTCATCATTATCCTCTCCACATTTATAGTATTATTTTGATGTATGAAAATAATATACCTGAATGTTGGATGAAAAACTTTATGAGAAAATATTCTTAACTATAATATAAACTTTATTTGATGCAACAGTAGATTATAAACAATATAATTCTTTTATATTTACATAATCAACACAATAAAATATGGAATATACCTGATAGAAAATATTTTTACATTGATATTTTCATTATATTACATTTTTGAATTTAACCGTAAACTAAGAAAAAAGTCATTATATTAATTTTTACTTCAATA
This sequence comes from Epiperipatus broadwayi, assembly GCA_028023455.1. Classification (NCBI taxonomy): domain Eukaryota; kingdom Metazoa; phylum Onychophora; class Udeonychophora; order Euonychophora; family Peripatidae; genus Epiperipatus; species Epiperipatus broadwayi. Next base: position 3,353,367 of record JAQFVV010006227.1, read on the forward strand.
GAAAATGAACATTTTGAAAAGCAAAATCTCTTTTGACATTATAATTCAAATTATTATTCATTAAATTTTATTTTCCGTTGAGTTCAGTACTTTTAGACAATAATACCAATTTAAAATTGAGATCTCTGGCTATAATGAATGTATGTTATAGCTTCATGTCTAGTTTATAGATAATTTAATTTGAATATTTTTTTTGGAAATAATAAGCTCCTTTTTGGTAGTTGTATTTTATAATTAAGGAAATCAGAGATGTCTAAAATATGTAAATACTTTTCTTCATTGATGATTTCTTCTTGTAATTCTTATTTTATTTCTAGATTTATTTATTTATCCAATTTTGTTATAGTTTCTGCAAATATGATCAAGCATTGGCGATATACTTAAGTATTATTCAGTTTTATTAAAGCATTATTATAGTTCCATGATGAAAGCTATATTCCTGGAAAAATTAAGTTACCATTCCAATTAAATTTCTACTCTGTCATTATAAATGTTCAAGAATCCAAACATTTTTATAGCTCTAATTTTATAAGCAGCACAAAGAAGAAAGAAACAACGAATCTCAATTTTTATAGCAGACAATTATTATTTTTTCTGTTTGATAATTGTCAGAATACCTAGCAACCATTGGAATGTCTGAATTAAGAGTTTGTTTTGTTAGTTTTTTTTTTTTGATAGTTAATATATTTGAAAATAATTAATTTTCGAAATATTATTTTAAAAACAAAGACACAACATTTTTATTTCTTACAAATTATTTTGTTTTCAACTAATCGATATATTATGACTTATTTTAAAAGTAAATAATATATAAAGTTTTTACTGAGTTTTAAAACATATAATAACTTTTTTATATATTTTTTTTTTGCGACCTACATCAGAAAGAGTATCTAATATGTATTTCATTTTGATTTACAAATGTCAAACTTTCTGCACTTAAAAAACCTATTTATGCACACACAGTATCCAGGATTATCCATAGGCCTTAGAAAACCTGTATTAAAATGTAAACATCATTGATTTTATTTTATAAGGTTTAATGACAATATTAACTTACACATTAATAATTAAAACATGAAGGAAAAACTTGCATGTGCCTTAGTACTGAGGGAGATTGTTATTTTACTGAGAAAATTTTCTGTTATAATTATTTAATTCTGATAACTTTTGCAATTATTGTTTAGTCAAAACTACTCAAGAAAAGCTAAAAGAGTAAAAACTCTGGGTAAAAGTTACCATTTTATATAGAGATAATTGTGCTATCCTGAAAATAATTATTTTTGGAATTGCAGAAAAGAACACAGGTATTTTTTCTAATGTTATAAAACTTCATACTTTAATTAAATGATATTAATTCAGTAGAACAAACTTTATTGTTAATAATAAATTGAAACTTACATAAAGTAAATACAAATCTGACATTAAAATGTAACAGTAAAGCAAAAAGGTAGAAGAGTTGAGTAAATGTTATTCTCTTATTTACATCTTGTAGCACACTTAGAGCATCGAGATGCATTGTATTTATCCAGTACTATTTGCACACAAAAATATTTGGGAAAATATTTTATATCAATAGCTTACTATTCGACAATGCATTATGATATTTCTGCAACTCTTATAGTGGGTTAAAATAATTAGAAATAATATTAATTTATGAATATGAAAGCAGTGCCTTCTTCTACAGCAGTTTACTACATAATAATCATATTTAAATAGCAATATATTCTACAACCCATGATATTCAAAATAAGTTATTGATAATTATTTTTCCATAATATGTCTATAATTGCAATATGTCAGTTCACTCTTTAATCTACAGAATAAGATTTGTAAAAAATCAAGTTGTTTACTAGCTTTCTAACTTTAAGGTATATTTTACAGTTTAATTCCATTTTATGTTCATGTTAATATTATTTCAATGCAAACTTGCATTTGCAATTATGACTACTCATTGTTACTGAATAAGAAAAATTGCAACAATAATATAAAATTGAATTATGATTAAGAAAATAATTTAATAATTATATTATTGCTATTATTAGCAGTAGTAATAATAGTAATGGTTGTGGTAATATCAGTATCAGACCAGCATCATCATCTTCATCTTGCATGGCTGAAGTTATTTTTAATCTGTCATTTCTAAAAAAAAATGCTAAACACGCACTAAATGACAAAAAAAAAAAAAAAATTAGAAAGAGTAATTCTTAAAAAATCTTAATTTCTCTTGACCCATGATGATTACCTGAATGGATTTTTGTCTCTTCATAAAATTCATCATAATGTATAGAATAGTCTATGATTGCTTTTTTCTGCATAGTTTGAATGATATTTTGCTGTTAAAATGACTATGGTCAATTGTTGCCAATATTATCCTATATAGTATAGATTTATCATAAGACATTTAGGAAAAGTAAAAGAGTAGTAATTTTACAAATATTTGTATAGTATTTTAATAAAAGCACATTATTTAATCAGGGCCAGCTGGAGATTTTAAAAACCTTTAGTGGTACCTCAAAATATTTGCAAATAAATAAATAAATAAATAAATAGTATAAACATAATCTTGTTGACTCTTGTTTTATCAGCTATTTGTGGCAATCATACTTGTAATGTATATGATGTTATATCAGTTTAAATTCTTTCTTTTTATTTATATTTTCCAGCAATACTTCTTATATTTACTAGCATGCTTTATCATTGCTGGTAAAATAAATATAAATTTAATTAAAATATTTCCCCTAATAATGCATTTCTGAAGCATAAAAAAAATTATTATCAAATGGAATTTTAGTCTGAAGGTTGAAAAACCAATGTCTGAGCCATTTTGTATTTAATAAAAAAAAAATTTCATATTCATTTTTTAAAGTGAGTTTCTGTGAAATAAAATTTAATTAAACGTACATAAATAAAAATATTAAATTTTGTTTGCTTGCAACCTTAAATTTATTTTATGTATTTAATATTTATTTCTTAAGTTTAATATTTTTAATTTTATTATTCTGCCATTTCTGTAAATGATGGCAAAAATATGTATTACTAATAATATTGATTATTATTTTTTTTAGGAAACCAATGAAATAGTTGCTATAAAAAAATTTAAAGATGGAGATGGTAAGTTTTCAACTTAATTGAAGTTATTAAATGTTTCATTATTTTATAACTTTTTAAAATCATATTTATATAAAAAGAAATTAACTGAAACATTCTATACCTGTCAAATTACACTTGTATCATACAATAATAAAATATCCCTCAAACAGAGAATATATATTATACATTGGAAGGCAGATCTATTATCCATTGCAGATGGGTGCATAATTAATCTTTGCTTAAAATACATTTCTTTTACTGAGTACTTTTGTTATATATATGAATATGCTATCTATTATTATAGAAATGTCCTGAATTGCAATACAGATGAAATAGCTCACTTTTTATTATGTAAAATGTTAGAGTTAGGAGGTTTAACTATTAATTACTCTTATTAAAGAAAAAAAAGTGAAATAAAATTCATATCTGACTTGATTTTTTTTGTAAAACTATTTAATACAAATACACATTATAGATATGCTTTAATTTATAAGAATTGTTGATATTATTATGTGTGGAGTTTAGCACAGTGGTGGGATAGCTGACTCAAGAACTAAAAGTTCATAGATCGACTCCCCATTGAGGTAAAGAAAAAAAATTTGTTTGATTAATTAAATGGAAACTTGTATTCAGTTCAATATTTTGATACTCAAAAATCAAACGTCCTGAATGATAAATTCTTATTTTCATTAATACTATTGAATATCTTTCAGTTATTTTATAATATAATATTAAAAAATAGTTTAATAAAATAAGGTTTCTGATTTGGATTATTGTTTATTATATTATTCACATATTAAAGCCATAAAGTTTTGTGAGAACATGTGAGACAAATGTATTATAAGACTTTTTAAAAAAGTATTGAGTCCATTTATATTATAAAAAATATTTAAAAGATATTCAAAAAAGGGGTGAGCACATTGTTTCAGGGCAATGACTAATTGTAATTTACTCCATTATGGCTACCAGTTACATGTTACATGCATGGTTTTAAAATCTCTTTCAATATTTTCTTTTTTGTTGGAAAGACACACTTGCATGACCTATATAACACACCTATTTTTGCATTTGTCATTGTGAAGAAAAAGTGTTCCTCCAAATGTGTATTAAAATTGTATGTCTTTGGTATGATGGAGATTGCATACTAAATGGGTATCGTCTTTCTTTGCTATTGTTTAAGATATTACATCTCTTTTAAAATGTGATTAAAAACTAATTTTTCATCATAAATTATTTAAATCTGTGCACTTATTACACAAAAGCTACAGTTATTGGCTTTGTAAATGACTTAACATAATCACTTCTTCTGGTTGTGCCTTTGCATTGCATAATGGATGTATTTGAGCCGATCATATAATAATTGATATATGCGTTATTGTATTTTTCCCTAGTATATGTCTTTCTTTTCTTTGCAATTGTTTCAGATATTATATCCCTTTTTTAAAATGTGATAAAATGCTATTAATATTTTTTTTATATTAATTTTTTTGAATCTGTACAACTGTCATAAGTTTAAAAAAAAACCCAGTTATCAGCTCCTGACTGACTGAACATATTCAATGCTACTGGTCGCATCTTTGCTTTGTGCAGTAAACATATTTGAAACAATAAATTTATAATTAATATATTTATCATTGTATATTTCGAAATAAAACATGAGTGTCATCTGGTCCATACATCAGCAAATGTCATATTACCTCCTCGATTGTGAAGTGTCGATTCTTGCCTATAATAGCCATATGTGTGCATAAAATGTATTTTTTATGTGTAGCTATATATTCTAATATAATGGAGTAATGATTACTACTACCATTATTTTTTAATTCAAGAAGTCGTCCAAAATATCTTGGCAGTTTATTAGTGGATTGGAATTACCATTTTGCTGATTCCTGCTCTAAAGAGATGCATCTTGATTACTTTCAGTAGAAGTCAGTGGCTAAAGATTTAATGCAATTAGATTAAGTGTTGAAGTCTTTCAGAGAAAAAGTTAAAAGATAGTATCAAGAGATGTCAAATATATCGAAGGACAACACGTAATATATGTGGACATATTTGTGTTCATTGTACTGATTTATATAGGATCACAACTCACCACTGTCTTTTACTCTGTTTTTTTTTTGAGGTGTTGGGGTGATAGTATGATAGAAAATAACTTTTTTTTTTATATGTCAAAGCATCGGCCAGGAAGCAAATCCGCAACCCGGGACAACTGCTTGTAAGCAGCTGTACTGACCACTCGACCACCAATGCTTGACTACAAAATAACTTTTAAGCTAAACAATGACTTTCGTACTGGGTGTTTATGTGTGAGGGGAGGGGAAGAAGTTAATCTAAAATATCTCCATTTGATATCTTGCAATAAATTGAATTATGTTACTCTGTGATACATCATCATTATCCGCAGGTAAGTAATTCTTTAGAAAACTAGTTTTATTATTGGTAATTTTTAATTATTTCTTTTTAATTTTTTTTTCATTTATTCCCATACTTCTATTTATTTTAAGCATACTGGCTGCCAACATTGGAAAAAAGAAACGTCATTGATAATTGTTGTGAATAAGCTTCTTAATAAAAATACAGCTCTTACAAATAGCATTTGTAATATATAGGGTATATAAGCACAGACTTTTACACGACCCACCACTCTCCACTCTATCTCATAACACTGATACACTTAAACATATATATGTTGAAAAGATAAACAATCACTAATATCCGTATTCCATGCTAAACGAGCAATCATCAGTTGGTCCAGATTATCATCTCCACACATATTTGCAATAAGTGCTCAGATATATATTAAGATAGCCAATCTTCATACTTTAATAGCATTTGTACAATATTTTATATATACATAATGATACATTATCTAAGTTTATCCTGATGTAATTAATTTTATTATTCAATTGGCTTTTTACTTGCAATGAGCTGTTTAAAGAATGTTATTTTAAAAACGATTGTAGAGGCACTGCAAACAACAACCCATGTAACAATATTAAAAGACCTTTCACTAAAAACAAAAAGGAAATGGAAGGAGGGAGGGATAATAGTAGATAAATAATCTGATATAAAATTAACAGGTATTGTTATTAACGAGTTTAAAAATTTATAAAAATTGCAGTGATATTTTCATTAAATTCACTTGGATATTTTTTATATCTGTTGCCTATGAAATACTTCGTTTTAACATATATATATATCAAGACTAGATTGCATTATAATGTAATGATGAAAGCTCTTTTTAGAGATTATTTTACATAATTTTTTAGATATATGTAATTGTCTTAATCATTTTATATATATGTAAAAATAAATTTCAGAAATGGAAAACTATGAAAGGAAAGCAATTTATATTCTGACTTTTGTATTTGATTAATTGTGAATGAAATATTCAACTGCATCTATTTATATATAAGCTATTAAGATTGCCAGACACAATAAACAATGAAATATATTATTTGTTGCAAATGAAAAGGTCACAAATTTAGATTTGATTTGTATGTAAATGGAAAATATGGGTGATTTAGTCTGTAAATTATGTAAGGAAGAAATAGAAAATATTAGGCATCTGTTAATTGAATGTAAATGCTTGAAAACAGAAAGGGCAAATATAATGAAGTTATGGAAGAATAAATATGAAAAAAGTGATTATACAGAAAGTGGATTATTGGTTTTTATGTTGGGTTTGGAAAAAGATAAGGGGGATTTAGATATAAAGGCCATAGAGTTGACAAAGATAATGTTATAGGAATGGGATGGAGCAGAATATAGGAAAACTTAGACTGGGGAATATAAAATAAAGTAACTAACAGGTTTCTCTGGGCATAATTGCTGAGAGATTCTTGACTTTGTTTAAGGAGAAACTACAGTATATCACATCACATTACATTATTAACAACTTATGTAAGCTTAAGATATGATGATCACATGATGTTTTGATAGTTTTACATATATATTGCCCATTGGATAATGATGACTGCGGTTTTTAAAAAACCAAAGACACCAAAATGTATAGATGATGAATTGAGTTGAGATCCATAGTTGTAATTTATAGAAATTAACAGATTGATTTCTCATTTATCTGATCTGGTGCATTGATAGTTAGAACTGTCTTTTAAACCACATTTTATATCAAACATCATGTAAAATGACTGTATCATCTTTTATGGATTGTTTGTAAACAAAAACATGAAATATTCTTTTTCTAAATATTTAGAAAGACTTAATGCTGTATGTAGTTTGATTATTTCAACCATTTCATATAAATTCATATGAGTGAATAACTTTTTTTTAATGTTAGGTATAAATTATTAATAATTTTTATTATTTTGTTCTATCATCATAATCCATCTTCACTGTCATAAAATGCACACTCTCTTTCATCCCCACTATATAGATTATATATACCTTGCATGCATTCTGTGATTGTGCATTGCCAATGATAACTATGAAACAGTTAATTATTTTTATTTGAAATTAATGTTTTGTTAAGTGGAAAATATTTATTATTAAATATAATATGAAGAATGAATAATTTATTAGTAAGAATAATTTATAAGTTATTACTTAGAAAGTTGTATAATATACAATACAAAATTAATAAATTATTTATTACTTGTAAGTATTTGTAATTTTTTTAATTTCTAATTATTTATTTTTATAGTTTTTTAATTTTTAATTATATTATAAGATATAATACTTATTTTTAATTAAATAATTTTTAATTGTTATAATTAAAATTATTTTACAGTCAATAGTTTCATTTTATATTTATAAATTAAGAGCTGATATTGTATAAGTAGTATATATACGTATATATTGTGCCAGAAAGTGGACAGCATAACACATTAGGTCATCAAATTTATGTAATAGCATGTGCTGGACTTGAAGGAGGGATTAAACCAGCTAATGACAAGGCCAATTTTATTTAATGGGACTACATGAAATATTGGAAATTGTATGGAGAATAGATATAAGTAGATAATCATACTTATATATTAAGTTGAGAAACAAATCTTAAGGATTTTCATCTATTTTAATATGATTTTTTCTACAGATTTATATATTCTTATTTCCAGTGGGGCTTATTCTATGGCATGACTTTTGATAATTTCATATCTTTGAATTGATTTTCTCAGAATAAGCACAATTAAGATGTACTGTATATGTGAATGAGAGTACTTGGTTTCATGATGTAATAATTATTAAACAAATTCAATAAGATGAAAATCAACTAAGTATAAAATAATATAAAATTTTAAGCTGTAGAATATGTAATAAAATACCAATTGGAGTGCTATCTTCAGGACGAGCAGCACCTCCAAGAAAGGTATCTAAATACTCTCATGAATTTATTCCTAACATTTTGTGCCAGTAACACATAAAAGGAATGAATTAGGCATTAATTTTAATAACTGTATTACACATTCAGATTTGTATTATTCTATAATGATTATCTCTATCCTTTAATAATTAAATATAGGCTGATAATTATCTCCCTCTTCTATTAAACATATTGCTCACTTCAAACATGAAAACTAAAGACTAAATTAATAAACACTTTTACAATTATGAAAGACATTGATTCTTTGAATTTTAAGTAATAAAATTTAGTAAAAAAATATTTGTAAACAATAATAAGAATTATTGAAGTATAATTTCAAATAATTAGAAAACCTCTTTTTTATTATTAACAATTAAAATATTATTTTATATATACTCTTTATTAAAATAATTTCACATTAAATAATAAATTAAGAACATAAAGAGAAACTGTCTACATATATAATGTCCACATACATTCACACACAAAGATCATTCAACATTATTTATAACTATGGAACAACAACCAATGTATGTAGACAAGTTATTGACATTTTAATTTTATTTATTATGTTTTATCCATTCATATTTTCCCATAGCATGAACATTACTGATTAATTAAATTATATGTGTTTAATATCAACAAATCTCTGTTGAAATAAATATATTTAAAACAACAATATTTTATAAAAAAATTGTTATCCCATTTAGGAAAGGATAACATTTATGGTTAAGTGTAACTACAAACAGGGGAGTTATTCAACTCTACTGTAAATCCAAAATCTGGGAACACATCCCTATTAGCTGCTGAGGCAGGTAAAGGATCTCATATTTCTATTATATATAAACCCTCTAAGACACATTTTTTGAATAATAGAATTTCTCATTTCTATTATATATGAAAATCACATAAGTAACAATTAAATTCTTACAGGATATCTAACTCATTGACCATTAAAGGAATTCTTCAAGAGGGCTGTCCATTTTATATTGTCTTTATTTAACAATGCACTTATTTCTAATTACAAATAAGTTTCTTTGAAAGTTCGGTTTTGTGGGCTTATCTAGGACATACTATATGGACATTTTATTTGCTTTAATGCAGCTATTGACTTCTCATTGCAATCAGGTTAATCTTCAGTTGTTTACCACTTTCTGGGAACTCATTTTTTTATATATAGAGCTTGCAAATAAGCTCTTAACAAGCTTTGCAGAATATCCCCAACCCCAGACTGGATTCTGCTACTGGATTTCTCATTGAGATGCTAGAATATTCAAGCATTAGATTAAAAATACTAGGTCAAGCCCAGCACTTTATCTAATGGATAACTATTAAGTAGAAAATCTGAAATTTTCAAACATCCATGTCTTCCAATCTAGCTATCTAATTTAAATAGCCATATGGGACTGAACCAAGTTCAGATACATCATATATTAATAACTTTAGGAAAGTTTCTTAAGAGCTTGTAACATTTGTAATACAAGCTTGTTAAATTAGGTCATGTGACATGACTTGATTTCTTTGTAACTCATTTTTACAAGGCATCAAGGATACTATCTTGTTAGACTGCAGGTTTTTTTTTTGAATGTTTATCTAATTTTATATAAATGATTTATTTACATACAAATGCTAAACTTATTTATCTAATAAAAGTAAGCTATTTATATTTAAAGAGACTGAAATTGGAAATACAAATGGGTATTTAATTTTATTCTATAGTGAAAAGTTAAACATCACTTAGGGATTTATTAGCATAAACTTGTTGAATATTAAATGGACAATCAATTCCCTATTCTTTTTACTTTGCTATTATTGTTAAATAAATATTTATTATTTAACTAGTGTACAAGTTTAATATTTCTATTGTCACCAATTGACTGACATTAAATATCTTCAAGATATAGCAAAGGCAAATATGGTTATTGATTTCCAATACTTATATGTATGAATGTTCTAACAGAATTGAACAAGCTATTAATTTGTAATAGCTTTTATTTTCTCTCTGTGAAGAATTTAATTGTAGAGAGTCATTTTATATAGCTATACACACAAATCTTGTTTATGATTTCCATTTCTATCAAAGATGATATATTTGAATTCATTGTGAGGTTGACGAACATAAGATAATCTCCCAGGAGTTTTTTTATTACAGTTAAAAATTGAACCTTTATATTTTTAATAACTGGACAATTTGAGATTTTTAATCAAACTAATTATATTTAACATATGTGAAGAAACAAGAGTGATCAATTTATCACCTTTCATATTGAATATTTAACATTTGTAAAAATCTCTGTTAACATGCTTGATGTCCAAAATAAACAAATTTTGCTATAATTTTTAAAACTTTTTTTTTTTAGTCATTTATATTTACTAAATTATAAAATAGCTAAAAATTATACAATCTTATTGATTATTTTGTAGGCATTATAATAAATATAAAATAGCTATGATTCTGATTATTAATTAGTCAAAAGCATGCTCTTTAAAGTATTAAACAAGACTTTTTTTTAGTATAAGTGTTGTATATATTATTTATATCAAATATATTAACAGTCTAAAATTAGCTATTAGATTTATTCAAAATGAAAGTTTTACACTATTAATAAAAATTATTTATCTAAAATTTTCAAGATAATAAGTTGTATTACATAGGTGTGTTCATGTTTACACCTACATTTAAATTGATAAAGATTTAATTGTTCATTTCTCTTGGTTTATACCGGCACTCATATATAACTATAGTTGTCATTTAATTAAACAAAAGATTATTATTTAAATTTATTTATTTATTTTATTGGTATCAATTTTAGTCATAATATTAATGTAATAATTAGTCAATAAATATGTAATGTATGAATAGTATATATTTTTAAAAAATAACAATTGAAATGAAATTTGGTAAACAATATTTTTTATGTGAAATGTTAAAATATTATTTTTAAATAATTTACATAAAAAGTTGAATAAAAAAAGATGTAAACACTGATTTTTTTTTTCTGTGCATGTGAATTGGAAATGTGTTTGTTTAAAAGTGTAAAAATAATAATAGATAATTTCGGTATATCAACCATTGAAGCTAGAGATTAAAAAACGGATCAATTGATTAGTTTCTGTATATACAATTCAAAATACAGCAAAACTCTCCATATAGTAGTGCCATATAGTAGTGAGATAGTGATCATGTGATGTTTAGTGGTTCTGTATATACAAATAGTCATGTTAATGTTAATTACTGTTGATAATTTTTATTTTTCTATTTATATTAATTTCAATATTTTATGATTTCTTTTTTTCCTATAGTTTAAAATGTTTTTGTGTTGTCAAGATGAGATTAACTGTTGCCAATGTTATTATATATTATTGCTGACCAATATAGATATTGATAATAAGATATTAAGAAAACAAATAAAACAAAAGAAATGAAATATAATGAAGATATATAAAAAAAGATATGTACCCTTCTTAGAGTTTTTCTTTTAAAAAATAAATTAAAATAGATTATTCCTTTGAAAATTCATTTATTAATTATGTCTTCTATTGAATTCAAAAGCAATATCTTGGGAATATTGCTCTAAGTGCTTTTATAAAATAAATATCAAATAGTTTGTTACTCAGGAATTTGCATAAAGATCGAGCACCATGTAGAGTTGAAATTGATCTTGATCTCTAGAGTCTGCAATAAAATGCATAGGACACCTATTTTTAACTGAATAGGCATTAAAGTGTGACAAGTTTAGAAAAAGATAATGAGAACTGCTTAGGAATATAATATGTATGGAGGAAATTATGTTTCATAACTGATATAAAGAACATTGCAATTAAGTCTGAAATCATAAGAACCATATTAGACATCAGAAATGGAAGTGGAAACCAAAACCAAGATGAATATCATGTTTTATTAGATATTATTCAAAGAGTAATTACTTTTGTTATTATAAAATGTGTAAAGTGAAATATTTTATGAAATTAATCATTGATTTTGGGAATATAGTAAAGTGCATGAATGATTTAGTATTATATGATAAAATTTTATTTACATGAATAAAAACAAGGCTGTGTAACTGATTAATAAAGTGCACAAATTATTTTAATTTTAAGTACTATTGTTCTTAAAATGATTGCTGAAATATTAAAAAAAATGTATAAAAATTAAAAATAAAACCTGTATAAGTTATCTAATAATAGTTTAAATAAAGTAAGTGATGTATTTATTAACTAATAAAAACTATAGGAGTTTTATTATTATGTGTAGTCAAAGTTGAATTCCTTTATGGTTAATGCTTTAATTTACACTCCAGTAAATTAATAATTTGACTGAGGTAATATATTGCATTTTTAAAGCAAGTAAGTTAAATAGAATGAGAGGAAATAGTAATGAAATTAAATATGAACCAGGATTGTTTTTAGAAATAATAATGATTATGTAGAATTTATAAAAAGTTATATAAGTAAGTGCTAAGAGATAATTAATAGCATAAAAGAATCATGATGATTGAGTTCTACATCATTCTAACTAACCAAATAAGAAAATGGAAAGATAATAAGAGAAAGAACACAGGAAGAAGACAGAAAAATACCATTTTTACTAGAAACAGTAGCCAGTCTATAAGAATCAACATATTTTCATATCTAAATTTATAAAAGATATCAGATTATAAACCTAAAATTAAAAAGACTGATCAAACAAGTTTCTTTAAGCTTTGATAATTCATCTGAGGAATTTTAATTTATATTCTGTTTTTTTTTTAATATAAAGTTTAAGATCATAGTTTGTTTATATATATATAGTCAGATAAAATAACACATAATAAACAAAAAACTGTAAAATAAACTTGATAATGTTCAAAATACCAATGTATAAAGAATAAATGGTTGTTATAGTGAGCTTATGGCATGACTGCCATCCTGAGTAACATTCTTATAAACTCACTTCAGCTATTATTTATTTTTATATCTATATGCTGGTATTTTGAATGTTGTAGGGTTTATTCCAGTTTTTAGTTTATTATGTATGTATATGTATAGATTTAGACAGTATTTATATTGTATGGAATTGTTAACTGCTTAGCCATTTATTGTTATGAATTTTACTCTAGAGGAATTATTAATTGTTCATCAATGGCTAGTGAGCAATCATGTACAAGGTGGAATGACTATAACTTACATTTTTATCCATAAAAGTTTATCTTATTTGATTATATCCATGGATGATGACCAAACTAAAGCTTATATCAGATATGAGTCTTAGCACAGATCCAATTATATTTGCTGATAATCATCCATACCACATATATATTATTATTCTAATATAGATATTAAAATAAGATACTTGTCTGTCAGGTGAGAAATTGATGAGAAACAATGCTTAAATAATAATTTATTTATTTACAACAACAAAAATGTAAAGAATTTAACTTCTCTTTCCCAATCAATAAAATTAAATATATGTGGCAAAAAACTAGTTAAAATGAATCTGAGAAATCGATCAAGCATATATCTTTAATTCCTCCCAAACTTGATTGATTTGGTAGTTTCCAGAGTTAGCATTAATAATTAATAATATTTAAATTGAATATTTTTCATTCTTTTATATATCACATGTGAACCTAACCATGTAATTAAGAAAAATATCAAGATATTAAATCTGACTTAAGAAGAAATGAGTCTTTTTGCAAACTAAATTACTTTTGACATTGTGAGCCAAGTTACTAGTTATTTAATAGAACATCTATTATTTTGTTTTTCTGTTGAGCTCAGCACATTTCAAAATGATAAATGCTAATTTGATATTGGGATATCTGCCCATTAATGTATCATTATCACTTCACATGTAAATTTATGAATGGTAAAACTTAAAGATTTTCTAATAAATAATAAGTTTCTTTTAGTTGTGTTTTGTAAATGCCTTATATGCATGCATGCTCCTCATTTTTGATATATTCCTCTTGTAATCCACAATTGATTTATTCTTTGTCTTTTTATTTTATATAATTATTGTTTTTAATATAATGTTGCAAATAAAATCTAACATTGGGAAGTATAATTAGGCATTATTTCCAATATTCAGGAATCATATAGCTCCATAAAGAGAGGCTATATTTTTAAAAATGCAATTAAACTTCTATTCCATCATGATAAATAAATATGAATAGAAGTGAATAAAAATCCTTTTCACAACTGCTAATTTTTGAGCAATACAAAAGTGGTAAACAAACGGCTATGGCCAACGATAATTTTTTTTCTTTTCTTGTTGTCTAGCAACAATAAAAATTTCCATATCAACTTTTGCAATAATAGGAAAAATGAAATCCCTTTACAAAATACTCTTTCACTGTGTCAAGATTAACCTGCATTCACTTTATTTTTTATTATTGACATTTAATATTTTGGAAATAATTAATTTTATTTTAAAAATTATATTTTAAAAGTAATAAAGAAACCAAACTTTTCATTTCTTGCAAATTTATTTTCTTTTTTAATTTGTTAAACACATCATGATTTTCTAAACCTTTAAAAAGTTTTGAAACTTATAATAACTCTTTATTTATTTTTTGATGTTATATATGTGATCCATGATAGAGAGATTAAATTATATATATTTTTGCTTGACACCATATCTACTAAGCTATTTTAAATACTAGAAAAGATTTTAATTAAAGCTTCAATTTTTTTTATTTTAATGATGGTTCAGTTATTAATATCAATGCTATATTTTCCTGAAAAGCTTAATTTTACAGACATACAACTAATGTAAATTTATATTAACATACTGCCAGTTTTCATAAAAAAAAAATTAAAATAGGTATTATTCTAAATGTTATGCCTCAAAAGCCATTTTTATTTTAAACAAGCATGATATCATGCAAAATAACACTTCTCTTTTTAAATGTGCACCATAAAAATATTGACGAATTAATGGTTTTAATGACTTATTTCTAATCAAATCTATTTGGAAACTAATATTAAATGGAAATAGTGATATACTAAAACTTTCTAAAATACTATATGTTTTATTTTTTTGGCAGATGGTGTTGATATGCAGAGTATCACTATGCGAGAACTTAAAATGCTCAGAATGCTTAGACATGAAAATATTGTCGAATTAAAAGAAGCTTTTCAAAGAAAAGAGAAAATTTATTTAGTATTTGAATTTGTTGAAATGGTAAGTTATTTATTTAGCATTTCTATTTTATATTCACAATGAATTACTATTCATTAAATATTCATTTTATAGAGCATGTTGGAATTACTGGAAATTAATACTTCTGGCTTACCTCCTGAGAAAATTCATAAATACACATACCAGTTAATAAGAGGAGTCCATTGGTGCCATTCTAATGATATTATTCATAGAGGTATTTTATAAAACTGTTAAAGTAGAATTTTTTAAAATAATATTGATTGTATTTATTCTTTTAGTGAAAAATAGAAATAGCAATCTTTTTTTTATTTATCCCACAAACCAAAATGATTTATAATTAATAATTTGTGGTTGAAAGTATGATATAGTTATCTATAAGTGTTTATTATAAATTACTATAATATTTTATGCTAAACCATTTTTGTTTTGTTTTGATATAGTTTTTGTTTTTTAATTTTTTCATTAGTAGACTTTTCACTTTATTTATTTGTTTGCTTTTCCTATTTTTTAGATATCAAACCAGAAAACCTTTTGATAAGTAGTAAAGGAGTTCTTAAACTATGTGATTTTGGTAAGAAATTTAACTTGGATTTTATTTATTTATTTGAACATACTATCTATTTTGTTTTATTTCAGATCTCCAATTCTTTTAATTCTTTATGATATTGCAATTTTTTTATAAGTTAGATTGAATTAATTCCTAGTATAATAATCTTTATATAAAAGAAAATCAAAAAACAAAAAAGTAATTTATTTATGAATTGCATCTTGTAAGTAATATTCTTTATGTTAGATTGCTGAACTTTTTTTTTTTTGTTTTTAAATTATAGAAATTAAAAAAATGTTGGTAATCCATTTACTAACTAGACAACCTCTTGATTGAAAATTATGATTATCATATTGTGATGTAGACATGTTGCAATCAATAGTTTTATTGTAGTGTATAAATAATTAAATAAAAAATGAATTAAAGATCATATATGTAATAAAAAAATATTTAGCTTTGAATGACTCTGAAATAAGTGAATCGTTTATTTATTAAATTTAAAAAATGAAATATTTTGTTTAAATTATTGTTGAATGATAACAATGCCTTATTAGAATTAGAAGAGAGTCAGTCACATAATCACAGACCAGTGTTTAAAAAAAAGAAAAAAAAACTTTGTTTTGTGTTGCCATAGCTACAGAAACAATTTTAGCAAGAAAATCCAGACTTTCTTTTACTTAAAAATTTGGGTTTATTTTACCTTTTATAAATATATCCAGACATATAGCAAAGAAATATGCACTGTTAGTAAGACAACTTACAAAGAGAGGGCATGAATTTCCCCTTCATTTGGTATCTTTATGATTAAAATGGAATGGATATCACAAATGCTATGCTGACCATTGTAGACTTAAGATCACTGAATTTACCGTGGATTCAAACGGATCCCTTTGTTTGTGTTTGCTAGCAAAAAGGATACCAAAGGAAACATAGTCTAATAATGGAATATCAACTGAAGTCATATATATATATATATATGCAAAACTGTGGTAACAGACACTAATAAAAAATCTTTTAAATTAATGCTGTCAGATAAGTTTTATTTTAAAAAAAGAAATGGTTAAAAAAGCAATGATAACTTTAATGATAAAACATTTATTAAAGTTTTTTATTAATAATTTTCATTAATATAGTTGTACTTGGCATTCATTGTCATTTAAATGATATGAGAAATATATATATATTTGAAAAAAATAACAATATTAAAACTTTTTTACTTTGTTGAAAGAGTTTATCTTTAAATTTTTTATGACTATGGTATAATAATTTAAAATGTATAGCTTCTCTATTGATTGCAATCTTGAAAAGGGGTATGTAAATTATAAAAATATATGATAGGATATTATACTACAATTTGTAAATTAGATTTATGATCTTTATTTTATTCATCTCTATGAATTAATGCTTAATTTAATAAATTTATATTATTATTATTAACCTCTTATGCATATTTCAATAAACTTATATTATTATTATTAACCTAAGTACTTTGATTTTCCTATTGTGTCAATCATTATAAAATTATTTTATTACACAGTTTATTTTACAATTAAGATAATTCATTATACATCTCATACTATACTTTATCATCAAGTAAGTCATCATTTATTGAATTGTATCTTCTTTGCCGAGCAAATGTACTTATTGTAATGGACCATTAGTGTCTTACAAATTCATGATTCCATTGTCAATATAAATGTAAACTTCCATAGAACCATTTGTAGGTCAATATATTTGTCTATTTATTAGTCATATATTTTAGTTGCCTAAGTACAACATTTATGTAGTATATTTTAGATTGCTCAAATACTTAGTACATGAGTGGAGAAAACCACTTGGTTCATGATTTTATTTATTATATGTGATTACCCAAATCTATGAGGGTCTTTCAGCCAGATAGACCAGCTCAGGTATAATATATTCCATTATATTTATGATTCCCCAAGTATGCAAACTATTCAGTGAACAACACTTACTTTGGTCTTACATCTTAGCAGTGTTTATTAGTTCCTTTACATTTGGCTCATCCAACAAGGAAATATTGCTATTCATGAGACAATGTTGCATAGTTAGCATTGTTCATATATGTTTTAGAATAGTTTCCTTCACTTTTTGGCTGCTCAACAAGAGCTTGAGTATTCATGACCCATGACAGATTCAAAGTTGTATAAAAACAGGTAGGTAGAATTAAAATATTTGATTAATAATCACAATTAATGTCTTATCTTTGTGTATACTAGTGTTAGATTAAATAGAGTAATGACTCATTAGATAATAAATTTTAAATATGTAGTTGTGTTTTGTTAAGGATTTGAATTTAGAGTGGGTTGTTGAATTATTTTTTGAAAAATAGACATGTAAGAATACATGAATTGAGAAATAGCAAAGTTGTAAAATGCTTTATGAATAAAATGTTTTATAAATATCCCAAGGCAAAGTACCAGATGATGATTTCTGGACTTACTCTATAATAATAAAATAAGAGTTTATGTTTGTGACTTCAAAGCACTAAATATGTGCTACATGTTAGTAAAATTCCAAGGATTATGGGCTCATTACTAATACATATTAGTAAATTCTCTTCATGAAGCAACTGTAAAATAAATAATGGAAAGTGTTTGAAATTAGCTTATTTTATTGAAGGTATTGTAGCATAGTTATTTTAGAAAATAGATCAAAAACAATAGTGCTCACTATTTGAATTTGTTGACAATAGTATAACACAAAATCTTTTGAGCATAGTCATGAGATTTACACTATATTATACACAATGTGAGTTGAATTAAAAATAAGTAAATAAATTTATACATATTAGTTTGGGATAATAATATTGTGGATAAGTAAATCAATCATTATTGAAAGGTGATGTTATTGTGGTATCTTATATTAAAAGGGTATATTATATGAATTGAAATGTGTGTGAGTAGAAAGTCAATTAATTTGTAGGGTTCAGAATATAAAGCATAGTAGAGAAAACAAGTATTTATTTTATTTGGTCCGAGATATTAAATTGAGAGGGGGATCGTGTTCTTTCTTTTCTAAAACAAAGTCATAAATACAAATGTGATATAAATTATTGAAAATGAGAAAGAGTTAAATATGTTAGGATGGGAAGAGAAGCTATTAAAGTTTCTGACACATTAAAAATTGATCAAAATGAATCTATAATGGCAATTTTGCAGAGCTTAATGGTAGAAATTAAACAAAATCAAGAAAAATGTGACAAGAATCAACTGGAAATAAACAAAACCAAGAAAGATTATCAAGAGATTTAATGAATAAGCTCAATGAAAGTCAGGAAATACTGAAACGAGAGCTTAAACTAGAAATGAAGCAAGGTCAGGAAATGTTGGAAATGAAGATAGAAGAGAGTCAATATTAGTTAGAAAATATGTTAGAACAGGAGATCAAAGCATGTGCACACAGAATTAATTCATGAAATAAAAATGGAATAAGAGCAAATACATAGATTGAAAGTTAAGTTTAATGAGGTAGAAAGTAAGATGGATGAAACTCAAAGTCAAATGCAAATAAAAATCAGTAAATTAGAAAATAGTACAGAAAAAGTCAAAACTGGACTCAAGAGATAGAAACTAAGACAAAAAAGTATGTATTGGAATGTCAGGATAAAGTTAGATTCCTAATGAAGTAGATTAAATGAGTATCAACAAATTAATGTTAAAGAGTTAGAAAAGATACAAAATAGTCAGAAACAAGAAATCCAAAGTTTGGAAACTCAGTAAGAGCAAAGTCATTTATATTATGATATGAGCTTAGATGTAATGCCATCCAAAGTAAATGACAATGTTTTTTTCAAAAGAAGTTCCATCACAAGCTTAAATAGTGGTGACAGATGTAAAATTTTATCATTAGAAGTAAAAATATTAAAATCTAAATTGTTTTATCATCATGAAGCACACAGTTGTGAATGTAGGTACATTACCTGGGGTCATAAGAATTTGTCTTGATTAACTGGTTTTTTTTTATCTAAAAGGTCAAGTTTCATTTGAGATTTCTAGAAATTAAATTTACATTTCTTCCCCCCTGATGAAAATTTTGTGAAACTTTTTTTCTTACGGCTTTAAAATTCATGTATATTTATTTTCTAATATTTTAAATACAAAAAAATTCAAAAGATGGTGGACAAATTGAATAGGCAATCCATCAAAGCATATTAAGTTCTGCCAATGATGGATACCCATTATATATTTTGCACTCTCAAACTTTGTGAGATTACTTTGAGAAAATATAATCATCAAGAAAATATTATGATGGTCTAAAAACTTGATTTTTTGGAAAGTTTATGATTATATTTATATTGTAATTGTGGAATAATTATTAAAAATCAAAAATAAATGTTATTACATATTTATTTTTTAGAGAAATGTTTTATTTTTAAATATAAAAGAATATTTTCTTCTGAATATTGTTATTATAAAGATTACAATCATGGGAAAACACAACTGTCTAGAAATGAAGTCACTCAGCAAAATTGTTATAATATCTAGTGATATCATAAAAATTACAAAAATTTTTTAAACTTTTAAAGCATAAATTGATAGATTTAGCAGTTTTTAAAAATAATTCATTCTGATTTTTAAAACAAATGTCCAACAAAGAAAATTTTGTTCAGCTTGCAAATTGAATTAGCTCCACCTGAAATTTGATGACATGACAGCATTTTGCTTTGATTAAAATCTAATTTTTAAAATAATTCCAAAAATCAAATGTAATTTTTAAAAATTTATTTAATTTCTAAAAAATATCTTTTGAATGAGGTCAAATTTATTATGTTCTGATAAATAATGGTTTAATATCAAAATGAAAGTTGGAAGCTTAAATCTAGTGAGAATAAATAAATCTGTCGGAATGTTAGGGAAAAATAAGAGCGTTAATATGTAAGGTCATTAATATGTGTTGGATTTGTGAGATTAGTGACTTAGAAAATATAGTTTATTGCAAGGCCTCCCAAATGCATCAACCATTATGGATATAATAATAAATATCCAATTTATGATAATCAAAATTACCCCAAATCCAAAACACAAACAGATTTATGATAATGTATTCATCATTTTATCTGGTATAAAGACTCAGTATTTATTAGAAATAAAAGGATTGCTTTTATTGGTCAAAATTTATGCAACTTATATAACACTATAGACTTATTTTTCAAATGTTAGAATGAAATGTAAGGGTGCTAATGAATATAATTGTTATAAGATGTTTATCTTGATAATTGTAGACTGTTTAAAAAGTATAAGACATATAATTGCACGTAATCATTGGCTTCATTGTTGTGGTGGTTTAATTTTAATTAACTATGAGTTGTTTATAGAATGTTCAGTTGGTCATTTTTTAATTTAAACTCTTTCAAAGCTGATATTTTCTGAGACCTGAATGATATGAACTTGGATTAATTATAACTCTTTTTTCTTTATCCTTAATGGTTTAAGTTAAAAAATAACAGGTTAACATAGAATAAAAAGAAACATTTCAACAGAAATTGGAAGTTGAGAATGATTATGTTAATATGGCTAGAAAATAGAAGATATTAAAAAAATTTTCAGAAATAAAAATAATAATACAAAAGATAGTATAATGCATGTGTATGCAAATAGAAAGTGAGTTTCAGTTCCATATTTGGAACAATTATATAAGACATTATAAAAGAAAAGTTATCTGATGATATTAAAATAGGATGGAAAATAGTAAATATTTAGGGAAATGGATTTGTAATGTGCATGTATGTATTTTATTAATTATATTTATTATAATGCAATGCAAATAATATCCAGTAAATGGAGTTGCATTAGAATTTTGTAAAAATAAACATCTTGATAGGGTTCCAATAATAAATGAAAGCCTGGTTGATGTATTAAATAATTTTTTTTTACTTATAGTGAGTTGTCTATTTTAAATTTGTTTTAAATTGATTATAAATAAATTTGATGTAGTACATCATAATATGTAAGTATATTTTTTCCAGTATGCAAATGCAAATATCATAGTTTTGTTGTATCATTTAAGCTTTTTATTTCTGTGGAAATTTGATTCTTATTTATTACAAATTTGATCATTATGCTATTTTTTTTGGAAATAATAAATTAAGATGAATGAAGATTCTTATATATAAATTATCTTTAAAATTTTGATCTTAATTAAAATTTAAAAATGTAAGTTGCAGAAATATTGACTGTATTCATTTTAAAGAAGCAAATAAAATTTCCTTTGAGTATAAATAGATGGTATTTGTGACATGGTACATCATCATGACCATCTGATTTTGCTTTTTTTTTCAAATATCATAAATTTAAAAGAATATTCGCATTTGTGTTGAGTAGTTTATGAAAATAGAACTAGACTTAATTTGGGTTAAGGATTACTTGTGTAGTAATCTTGAGCTCTTGGTGAGTATTGAGTCCCAAGGAAAAGAATTGTAGAAAGAATTTGAATATCATTTGTTTTATAAATTATGGGATTAGCAGAGCTGATAGTAAATATCTGAAAAAAATTTGTGACAGATAGTCTTTATCTGTATAAATTTGTCCACCCAATAAGTCAAATCTTCTAACAAATTTGCTATATATGATCATTGCTATAAAGACATTTTTAAACCACTAAACATAATGTGAACACCATTTCCTATGCATACCCAAACTGTTAAAATATTGTGATGTGAGACCTCTTTATTTGGAGTCAAGAATCTCTCAGCCATTATGCCCAGAGAAACCTGTTAGCCACTTTATTTTCCCTTTCCATTTCCTACACTAAGTTTTTCCCATATTCTTTTCTATCCTACTCCATCCTATTTCCACAACATAATCTTTTTCAACTCCATGGCCTTTATATCTAAATTCCCTTATCTTTTCCCAGCATAAAAACCAAGAACCCACTTTTTGTATAATCACTTTGTTTATAAAAAAAAAAAACAGGTAAAACTCTCCATACAGTAGTGCCACTCAGTGCCAACCAGAGTAATCAATGGATGCCAGAAGGCTTGTGCATAAAATCCCTATCTAGTGCCTACTCATCCAATATCCCCAGACTAGTTTCTGGCTTGTGGCCTTTGTCAGTGAGGAGCTTTGGATCTGAGAGCACTGCACTTAGATCTTAGGATCTAATGCAAAACTCTCCAGCAGCCACCTTTATCTCTGCTTAACTACAAAACTATGAGAATAAAATTGAAAACACAATAATATTTTCAATCTAATCTCAATAGCTTATATAGTCATATGGGTCTGAACTCAGTCCAGTACTCATAGATTTTGATGTCTTTGGCTCTTTAACAACCATAGCCATCACTATCCTATTAGGCAGGATTGATGTTAAACCACTAAACATCACATAATCACTATTTCTTATGCTAGCACATTACTGTTATTAAAATAGGCAAAACTCTCCATAAAGCAGTGCCACTCAGTTCCAATCAGAGTAATCAATGAATGACAGAAGGCTTGTGCATAAAATCCACTGATTATTCTGGTTGGCACTGAGTGGCACTATAGTGATCATGTGATGTTTAGTGGTTTAATACCAATCCTGCCTAATAGGATAGTGTTGGCTATGGTTGTTAAAGAGCCAAAGACACCAAAATGTATGGGTACTGAATTGGGTTCAGATCCATATGACTATATAAGCTATTGAGCTTAGATTGAAAATATTATTGTGTTTTCAATTTTATTCTCATAGTTTTGTAGTTAAGCAGAGATAAAAGGTGGCTGCTGGAGGGTTGCATTAGATCCTAAGATCTAGGTGCAGTACTCTCAGATCCAAAGCTTCTCACTGATGAAGGCAGATAGGAATTTTATGCACAAGCCTTCTGGCATCTATTATTCTGGTTGGCACTGAATGGCATACTGTATGGAGAGTTTTGCCTGTTTTAATAACAGTAATGTGCTAGCATAAGAAATAGTGATCATGTGATATTTAGTGGTTTAACACTTTGTTTATATTTATTCTTCCACGACATTATTTCTACCCTTTCTGCTTGCAGGCATTTATATTCAATTAACAAATGCCTAATATTTTCTACACCTTCCTTACACAACATGCAGACTAAATCACCTACATTTCCCCCTAATATTTTCTACACCTTCCTTACACAACATGCAGACTAAATCACCTACATTTCCCCCATTTATGTGTATATTTCTTTGTTGCTAAAGATCTTGTTTGAGCTTTAAACAGTAAACTACTTACCTTGCTGTTATCATAAATTAACTGGCACCCAATATTCTGTTTGCTTTTATATATATTTAAACTTTTTTTTACTCTCCATACTAGTTCTTCATCTTTTCAACTCCCTATTCTTTATTAATGCATCTATTCTTCTATCCCATTGTTTGCCACTATAACACTCAACAATTCTCTTAACACAATTATCCCATCTTTTGTATAAGTATACTGAATATAGTATTATAAATTCTTTATCCAAATCTTCAGCATTCTGTACTACCTTTCTCACCCATCTTGTTGCCTACCCTTTACTCATAACCCAATTAAATACTATTTTGGCTATTCTCTTATTATCCATAAACTGCAATCTACCAAACATTTTCATTTTACTTTTTGCATCTCTTATATAAAAACTTGACCATCCCATTTCTTTTTGAATTGCCTCCTTTGCTGTCCACACATCTGCATCTAATGCACATCTTTCTACTTCTCTTTTTTAAGTAATCTAACACCCCTTTACTAACACATATCACATTGTAACCATATGTCAACCCTGCTACTGCCACTTCCATATAATTCTAGCTATATCATACTTATTATATGAAAAGTCTGTTAATTTCTTTATCAATCCTTTTCTTTTCTTTGCTTCATTTATCAATTTTTTTCTCCCATCCCCAATAGTTATACCTATTCTTTGTCTTCTCTTTCCTCACTATTAATCATCATTACTTTTGATTTTTTTTCACTAAATTTAATCCCCATCTCTTTACCTACCCTTGTGCATATCTTCAGCATAAATTCCATATCTTCTCTTCTTTCTGTGCACAAGAAGACATCATTCACAAATAAAAGATCCAATAATGTATATACTCCCTTGCCATCTATTAATGGTGTCTTTATCCCTCTTCCTAACCTCTCTATTGCTCTCTCTGTTTCTCTCAAAGACACAACAAAAACAAAATAGATGACATAGGGCATCCTTGCCTTAGCCTCATGCCATTTTTAACAGTAATTGATTCTATATTCCCTAATTGATACGTAATTATTTTCATACAATCTCTTAATATGATCTGCCAAAGCTCCATCCATTTCCAAATTTACTAAACTTACCCATAATCTATTTCTATTTATTCTATAATATGTCTTCTCTATATCTATAAAAACCATTTCTACTCATGTCTATAAGTTGTGTAACTGCAAATAAACTATCTCCTATCGCCTATTCAATTGAAAACCTCCTTGCATTTCTTCCACTATATTATTTTTTTACCTCCATTTTGTGCAACTATATATGCAAAAACTTTATATAACACTGACACTAACAGTCTATAATTGCTTAACTTTCTGTGGTCCTTTCCCATTACTTACTCTTGTATTACTCCAACTATTCAGAAAATGTCTCTTCTGTGCCATTTTATTAAACCATGATAATAGGTTTAATTTTGCTCTTTGTCATAAATTTATTACCATCTCTGCTGCCCATCCATCTAAACCCCCTGTCTTTTCACTTTTCAATTTCTTTCCTGCCTCATTCTGTAAACCTAATATTTCCATTGATGTATGCTTTTATGTTGTATCTTTCACATCTAACTTCTTTTCTATATTCATTACATACTTATTAAGATTGTTTCTAATTCTTCTCTAGAGCTACACTCTATTCTCTCATCATCTAGTAATACTATTTCTCTCTCCTTCTTGTAATGTATTTCCAAATTTTTTTACTCCCATCTCTTCCACTTTTATTAATATCCTCCAACAATTTACTATTTAATTTCATTCTCTTTCTATAATTATCTATTTAGCCAACTTTTTTTTTTTTAGAATACTTTTCACTTTATTTGTTCTTAATAGCACACTTATATTACCCTCTCTTTTCAACTTTTACTATCTCATTTTTCTATTACTTTTATTTTTCTGAATATTCTCACCTAAAACTCTGTTTGCCATTTTTCTACTTCATCACACCAGTCCTTATATTCATCACCAACTAACTCTGCCATGATTTCTTCAATTTTTATTTTATATTCTTCTAATTTATTCTTATCATTCATTCTCCATTCACATCTTTCACTATCCTTTCTACTTTTATTACTATTTTCCATTACATTACTAACCATTTCTAGTATAAAGAATTATGATCACTATTACATACTCTCTCTTCATTATCAAACACTTTAATTTTCCATACTTTATTTATTCCCTCTTTCTCTACTATACTTAATCTATTGTATGTAATATCTTATTTCTAGACCATATTTCAAATGCTCAAATTAACTTTCTGACAAATTCATTACTATTATCTACATCATCAATTTTTTCAGTATGCCTGTTCATATCCCCTATAACCATTATTCTCTTTCCTCTTTTTTTTGAAACTCTGTATATCTGTAACTAGGTATTCATATATGCTACTGTTCCACTCCATTATAGTTTGACTATCACCAATGGTTATATACACTATAGCCATCATGCATTCATCTTTCTAACCTTACCTCAAACCACAAATGTTCTTGTCATTTAACAATATTTAAATATTTTTTTGACATAATTGCTATATCACCACCCCTTTTTCTTTGATAAACAGTAGTACCACCCAGTGCAAGCCATAGTAGAGATTTTATGCTCAAACTTTTTTGCATCCTTTGATTACTATGGCTTGCACTGGGTGGCACTATTCTATGGAGAGTTTGTTTTTGTTTGATAAAGACATTTTTTTTTGCCTTGTGTTGATATATATATATATTTATAGTGCTTGTATTCTTTTTAAATTAGGTTTTGCTCGACCATTATCAGCAAATGAAAGTGCTGGTGGAAAATATACTGAGTATGTTGCCACTAGGTGGTACAGGGCACCAGAATTATTACTAGGGTATGGTATTATTATATATATTCTTTAATAAATATTTACATTTTTAACTGAAATACTTTTATGCATTCAAAATATTTGCCACAATTTTTTTTTAAGTATAAATAATATTTGATTTTTAATCAAACAACTTTTAATTTATATACATAAGATTGTTCATGATAATTTGGTGGGGAACTCTATATATATGATTTAAAATTATAGTAAGTAATTATACTAAATGCTTGAAAGAAATGTTGGTCTGTATTTGATAAGCATAATATTAAAGTAGTGTTGAACTATATACACAGTTTCTTATCAAATATTTTTTAATAATCATCATTTATCTGTGAAAATATTCAAATCAATAAACATATTTATGTATGTAATATGTGTATGTAGCAAACACACATATGTATTTACAAAAAGTTAGTTTGTGTATAAACAAAGATTACAAAATGTTTACCATGACTATATGAAATCAAATTGAATATATATTTTTCAAAATAAGCTATATCTAATTACATCACAGCTTTTTACATGGAGAAAATATCAAGAGTATTAAATATAATCTTAACGCTTATTTATATATTTTAATTCTCTTACATGTATATGAAACTCTCTGCTTGAAGGCAGCTGAAGTAACTAAGCATAGGGTTCATAACCAAGTAATAATATTTCATTATTAGTAGTGGATCTCCCATTTCTTGCCATTCTCTTAACATGATGTTTTATTTTAGCTTTTTTTATTTAGAATCCCATAATAAAATTTTATGAGATCTCTATTAAAGTACATACATTAATTTTTATTTTTAGAATTTTGAGACATCCTCTGTCATAAGCCAGGTTGATAGAACAGTCTTTTGTTTTTTTCCGTAGAATTACTTAAATTAAAAATTATTATCTTTATTTTTTATCAGTTTTCAATTTTCTACATAGATGATTGTATATGATAAAGTATTTATCAATTATACGGTAAAAGGCGTAATAGCACCAAAACTACATACTAAACACAACCATTTTTTTTTCCTATCAGCTAAACTGAGATTTCTTAATGATATCAGTTTTATTCTTTTTTTTTTCTTCTTCAATTAAGATATGATTTAGCAACTTTTAGTTATCAAGTCTACAGTTCTCATATTTGAACCAGACTGTCTACGAAATGCAATAATCTGCTATTTTATGTTATGTTTACTAATAATAATTTCAAATTTTAATTCCAGTTTTACTCTCTAGATGGTAGCACATTTTAAACTTTGAATTAGCAATTTAAAAAAATGATTCTTTATTGCTGATTAGAGGACTTCGATATAAATGGAGGTGCAATGGACCAGATTATTTGAACAGAGAGAATATTATTAATAAGATTCCAAAATGTATATCTTAATATGTTGACTTAAGTATGAAAGCTTTCAATTTAGCCCCAAGTCTGATTATTATCATTCTAACACACAGTTGTTAAAATTTATTTAATTTTTGAGATTTTACTCATCTACAAATTATTTGGCCTTATTATTTTTGTTCTTAGAGTTTATACGAGGTTCTTTTTATTTTGAAATAACTTTGTGTAAAAGCATATAGATGGTACTATTACACCAATTTACATGACATGCAATAATTAGATATGTCATAAGTGTTCAAGGGACAAGCACACAAAAAGTACACATATGAACAAAATAACTCGTATAATAATTAACAAGTATATACAATAATGCTTTTTATGAATATTTCCATGACTGTAACAGGTACTGAATGATCACCTTCCAAATTAAAGATAATAAAAAATTATTTAATAAGTTCTTTGATTTCAATATATTATCTACCAAAAGTTAAATCATTAAATCTCCTGATGTAGAAAATATTATGTGTTTACTTATGCAATACTTAGAAATTTCAAATAAATTGAATATGAAATATTAATTATATGTTAATACTTTTTTTTTTTAAATCAAGAATTGGTATGGTGAGGTGGTAAAAATTGTTTTTGGTACAGATGCCAAAAAGCTAGTTTATGATATTACATTTGAGAACATAAATAAGAAGCATAGAATTTTATATACATATCGTAATGATCAGCTGAAAATCTATAAGTATAATCAACATTCATTACCAGAGGACGCCACTTGATTTACCATCTAGAAAAAAGAGAAGATATGGAAGTTATGTTGAGGACATGTGCAAGGGTGGGTAAAGAGATGGGGATTAAATTTAGTGAAGAAAAATCAAATATAATGATGGTTAATACTGAGGAAAGAGAAGATGTAGAATTTTTATTGGGAGATATTAAGTTAAGTGTGTGAATAGATATAGTTATT
The DNA here is from genome assembly GCA_028023455.1 of Epiperipatus broadwayi. Taxonomy (NCBI): domain Eukaryota; kingdom Metazoa; phylum Onychophora; class Udeonychophora; order Euonychophora; family Peripatidae; genus Epiperipatus; species Epiperipatus broadwayi. The sequence continues at coordinate 3,382,809 of JAQFVV010006227.1, forward strand.
TGGGAATTATTTTAAGTAATCAGAAAAATTATTTGGCTGAATGGGAGAAAAAATTGATAAATGAAGCAAAGAAAAGAAAGGGATTGATAAAGAAATTAACAGTATTTTCATATAATAAATATGATGTAGCTAGAATTATATGGAAAGGAGTTGCAGTAGCAGGGTTAACATATGGTAATGATGCATTATATGTTAGTAAAAATATATTAGATTATTTAGAAAAAGCTCAAAGGGAAGTAGGAAGACATGCATTGGATGCAGAAGTATGGACAGCAAAGGAGGCAATTCAAGGAGAAATGGGATGGTCAAGTTTTCATATGAGAGATGCAAAAAGTAAAATGAAAATGTTTGGTAGATTGCAGTTTATGGATAATAAAAGAATAGCTAAAATAGTATTTAATTGGGTTATGAGTAAAGGGCAGGTAACAAGATGGGTGAGAAAGGTAATGCGGTATGCAAAAGATTTGGATAAAGAATTTATATCAGTATATTTGTACAAAAGATGGGATGATGTTAAGAGGATTATTGAGTGTTATAGTAGTAAGGAATGGGATAAAAGAATAAATTTATTAATAAAGACTAGGGAGTTAGAGAGATGGAGAAATAGTATGGAGAGTAAAAAGAGTTTAAATATATATAGAAATAAACAGAATATTAGGTGTGAGTTAATATATGATAATAGTAAGGAAAGTAGTTTATTGTTTAAGGCTCGAACGGGATCTTTAGCTACAAAAGAATATACATGTAAATGGAAAAATATGGGTGATTTATTTTGTAAATTAGGTAAGGAAGGAATTGAAAATATTAGGCATTTGTTAATTGAATGTAAATGTTTGAAAACAGAAAGGGTACATATAATGAAGTTGTGGAAAAATAAATCTGAAAAGAGTGATTATACAGAAAGTGAATTATTGGTTTTTATGCTGGGTTTGGGAAAAGATAAGGGGGATTTAGATATAAAGGTTATAGAGTTGACAAAAATTATGTTGTGGAAATGGGATAGAGCAGATTATGGGTAAATTTAGAGTGGGGAATGTAAAAGAAAGTGGCTAACAGGTTTATCTGGGCATAATTGCTGAGATATTCTTGACTTCGTTTAAGGAGAAGCCATAATACATCACATCACATCATCACATCACAATTTCTTAAAATAATTTTAAAGCATCAATATTCATTGGGAGTTTAACTGGTGATATTTAATAGTAAGGTTATAATTTATGATGAGGAAAAATAACCATGTATCTCTACAAAGCCTTCAACCACTTTTAATAAATTAATTTATTAGGTCATGGAGATATAGCAACTCCTTGGAATATTCAGTTGGCCATAGCAAATATTAGTATGATAATCAGTAATGACTAATGAAATAGAATGTACTAAAATAAATGAATACCATAAATTTATTATCAATTCATTAGGTTATATTAAACATACACTATAATTATTTTAGCTATTGTATTCTATAATTGAATGGAATAATCCAATATCTGTTTGACTTGTTTATAGATCAAATTAATGATCATAACTCTAAACCTTAAGTCATGTTATACTCTTATATAATATTTTAAAATATATTTCTCAGTACCGTCAATAGCAAATCAATAATACCAGTTATTTTATTTCTAAATCATTTGGTTATGTTTGTTAAAGCTAATTTTGGTATGTGCACACATATGTGTTGCTTCAGAATTTATTTAGCAAGCAACATTAACACAGACTCCAAACAAGTATCTTACAATAGCTATTTTTACAAATGTTATACATTGTAAATACTTCTAACAAAATGCATTCAGTAAGGTACCAGATGGTCATCATCATACAAATTAATCATATACCTAATTTGTAAATACTTGAAATGCATACAAAAATATAAATATGCAAATAATTATTCTAATAAATTTTTTACTTCAAAATCTAAAGAATAAACTCATGAATCATTGGTAAACAATGGGCATTCATCAAAAATATATCATCTGTAAAATAAGGTAATAAAAGTTTGAAAATACTTTCTTAAATACACAACTATGCCATTATCTTCTTTATTGCATAAACACATCTGGTTTACACTTTTAACTAATAAGCTTCAAGCCTATTTTAACAAACCAATAAAATAAAGGCTTCTACAGGCAGCTAATAAATCCCTTAACTTTCTTCTCCCTCTCTTTTTTAAAACAAAATATTTAAATATTGGTCCTAATAAAATATTTAACATCTAACAATGTTCATTAATTTCATAAAATAACTCAATCTAAATGAATATTAGGCGGACAATTTCTGTGGGCCAAACTATTGATTCTTATGAAATATTAAAAACAAATCATTAGCTTTTGGAGTTTAGCTCTCACAGATCATTCTCTCGTTTTTTTTTTTAAATTCTAAAAAACTGGCATTATAATAATACAATATATTTCAAACCATTAATTCTAATTTGTACAATATTTGTTAGTTTAAAGTGAATAGTAAAAAAATATTAATTAAAGAATTTATGATGAAATAGATAATATGAATTTATAGATAAAAGAAAGGTTATTTTAAAATTTAAATATAAGTTCATGAAATGTCTATACATTAAAATGTCTTTGATACAATTACTATGCAGCAGTGAGCAAAGTCTATTGGCGATAATAAGAATATTTATTTCTTTTACATATTTTTTAAATTTTATTTTAAATGTGCTCTATATTGAAATTCAAAGTTTAAATTGGCATTGCAGGTTCCTATGTTTTTTTCAGTTGATTTTAAATATTTTGTCATAATCAGTTTTCTACATACATTTGAACTATTTACTTTGTTATCATTGGTTTGCCACATATTTGAAATATATATCATTGATAACTTGTATATTTTTTATATGGTAAACACATAAGACTATTCTAATAAAGTTTGTTCTATATATTTAGGAAGGAGTTCCTAGGTGTAAACTAACAATGGACAGAAAATTTCTTGGTTCCTCAGGAAATTTCTGTCAATTACATTCCATACTATTTATACTCAAAGCTTTTTTCTAAAGAATTTTAATCTCATAATTAGACAACAGAATTATTTTAGTATTTTCTATTTTTAAAACAAATTAGAATTTCAAAATGTGTAACCTTGATTAAAAATTAAAAATATCAGATCATTTTAAGAAGTAAGAGTAATTATTTTGATAACATAACAATATAATACAAATTTTATCTCCGATTTTCAATTTATTTTATGTAAAATCTTAATTTAATATTCTGTAGTTTTTTCTTTTTATTTGAAATCTGTTAGTAAAATTTTTTTTTAATTAAATCTTTTATTTTAACAAAGGATTAAACTCATATAAGAGAAAACTTTTTTATTTCCTGTAGTAGAAAAATAAAATAAAATTATTATTTTTTAAATGTAAAATAAAAAAACATTTTTCTTTAAATCAAATAAAATTCCCTATGTCTAACATTGTGTGCATATATTTGTGTTAAATTAGAATATAATCTATTATGTTATATTTGCTTGAACCATAAATTAATCTCCCTATTGCCAACCATCTAAACAAATTTGAAATGGATATTTCCATTTCAATATACATAAACTAAATATATAAAAAATTAATTTATACATTTTCCGTATAATTGTTACATTTCCTCAATAAATGTGAAATCTGAGATCCAGACAACATAAAAACCAAATTAGTTTAGTTGGTGAGCAGCATTTCATTTTTGAATTTACAAGCTTAAAGATTTGATATCATGTACAATATAGTTAATATCCACTATATTATATATCCATTTGTTAATTTTATTTTATATAAATCAGAAATGTTATTCTAAAAAAAAATGTAAGCTCGTCTGATAAAAGAAATTCATCCATTTGAAACATTTATCCAGATAATTATTGAAATAAATGAGAGAATGCAAATTTCTCAAGCGCTTATGACTACAACCAGCCAATCAAATATTAAGCACTGGGACAGAGAATTTTAATAAGAAAAGAGCGGTTCCACTCTCTTCTTATCTTGTCTTAATATATATCCAAGCCAGTCCAAAGTATTTATATTTGAAAGCGTGAATCTTAAATATCATCACACTTAATCTTAAATATCATCACAGATAATTATTGAAAATATTGTTGTTTAAAACATTTATGAATAAATGAAGGCTTTAATAATTGTATTTGGAATAATTTCTTTTTAGCCTTGACTATTTTTCATAGATAAAATATCAAAAATCACCAGAGATATTCTGTTGTCAACATCTTTAGAATTATTTTTTAAAGTGTTGATATGAAATTACATAGTATAGGTTTATAAACATTGATTAACATTTTTATAGATTCAATGTATTTTTCTTTTTACAGGTTTAAATATACTTTAATATGCACATAAACTTGCAAATTTATCATTATTTTTTTTTACTTTATTTAACTTTTGAAGACATAGGTGAATAGTATTTTATTTTTGCAACTTTGGAACTAGCTGTTCTTTAACTAAATCTGATCCATGAGGCTCATCTTAATGATATTTTGATATTTATTATAAAAATGTTATCTGTGTTCCTAGTAATTACCCAAGTATTTTTCTTTTTTAAAGAAATATTAGTATTACTTAATGATATTTAGAGATATTTCTGATGGTATTTTCTTAGTTTTTAATGTTGCATAATTCTTTAAATTTTTTTTAAAATATTGAGTTCATTTTAAAGAGATTCTTTTGAAAGTAATATTAAGACAATTATATTACCATTATCCTTTAACACACATTTGATTAGTATACATTGTAGATGAAGTTTTGATGGTATTTATTGTATTAAATAAGATAGAATGAATTAAAATGGAATTTTAAATAAAATTAAAGCATTTTAAACTTAGAGAACCAAAATGAAGTATCTAGCTTTAATTAGAACTGCATTTTCTTCTAACCACTTCTTTTTAAATTTATGGTGTTTTGTAAATAAAATACTTGGCTTGTTGCACCTTCCAGTTTGTATATTTTTTGATATTATTGCTGCTAATGCTACAAATAATATTTGAGAATACATATATAAAAATTCTTCCAAGCTATTTAAGATGTTAACATTTTTTCCATTCATCTTGCTTTACTTATATTAATAAATTTGTACAAAATTTTATTCTTTTTTATGTTTTTTACAATGCTATATACAGTTCCAATTGAATATAAGTTTTTGTAGCAATTTATTCTGTTTAAGGTTTTTTATCAAATATTTAAAATAAAAAAGAGTACAGTTATATAGATTAATTATAAATATATCTATGTATCATAACCTATAAACAATTGACCATCCTTCATGACTATTTTAGGTGAACTATCAATTAATTCAATAAAATTCTAGTAATTATTTTGTAAATATATAATCCTGTTGTTGTTTTTTGCTATATATATTTATATGTTAACTGCTGTCAATAATAAATATGATTGATTGTAATTTATATATTATATGTAGACAATAAAATTTAGTTGCATCATTTCTACTATTTTAATTTTCCTGAATATTTTGTCTAATTTTTTTGAACCTAGAACTAATCTTACATAAATAAGATTATTTTTTTAATAGATTTTATTTTTTCTCAAATTGTTGTTTTATCATTTTAGTTCTTGATAAATCATATTCCTGAAGTAATATTTCCCCTATTTATTTATTTTTTTAGTTAAAAGATATACTTTTGCTTTTGAATCTTGTACTAAATGAAGGCTTGTCAAAATTATTATTGAGAATCACACTCTATCATGGATATGATAACAAACATATTACATTTGTCTTTGAATTCATTGTAAATGGTTCTGTATGTAGTTATATGCTTCATAGCTTCATACCTTTCCTCAATTTATTATATTTTATTTTGATTATTGCTTTATTTTTATTATATTACAATATTTATTTTATTAAATAAAAGGAAATTGTGAAATTTGAAAGTTTTGAAGAAGTACCACATCCTACTGGATTGTATTTTCTGCGTGCATATCATTAATAACAATTATATTAAAATGTAAAGTTTGCATAAACAGACCCCCCCCCCCCCGATAGATAATGTTTTAAAATTTTTTAAAGATTTATTAAATCTTAATCAAGATTTTAAAGATTTTTTCATTTATATATTTTTATTTGTAATACTAAAATTAAAATTGTTATACACATAAAATAAAAAAATTTATAATCTGAAAATGTCTAATGGTAGCTATATTTAATATTGATTCTGATTTTTTAAAATATTATTTCGTACATAATTGCTATAATATTACAATTATTTATATACACACATACATTTTATAAGTATTAAATTTGAAATATTTTTTTTAGCCTCATTAATTTGTTCTTAGTTATAATTTTTCATGGTTTCCCAGTTTTGTTTTTTATAGTCAATAATATTGTTTTTGTTTTCTATCAGATGGATAGAGTTTTCATTTAATTAATTATTTCATGTACAGTATTCCTTATACTTGTCTAATTAATTGCCATCTAGTGACTAGTTTATGTTTTAATTTTAATGGTACTTAATCTTTAATAGTTTGTGAATAATTGTACAATGTCATTTTTATATATATTGGATTATTTACTTTTATTATTGTTTTATTATTATTTATTTAGTTGGATGAATTTTTTTCAGAGCTAACTATGGTAAAGCAGTTGATATCTGGTCCATAGGGTGTATTTTAGGAGAGCTAGCTGATGGTCAGCCACTTTTCCCGGGAGAAAGTGAAATTGATCAACTTTATTGCATTCAAAAAATATTGGGTGCTTTACCTGAAAATCAAGTGAAACTGTTTGAAACAAATCAAAGATTTTCTGGACTTAAGGTTGAATATTAATTTAATTTTATTTGATATATATATTAAAATGAAAAAATGAAATGAATATATATTTTGTATTTGTATATTATGTATATTTCTTTGCTAGCATTATATTTACATGTCAGTTGGTTTGGACCAGTGATCTTCTGGTTACAAGAGGTAATTAAGGAATATTTCAGAGGCATCTGAAAATTTTTTAATCTTCAAACATCTCTGCAACATCTGTGAATGATTTCTACTACATAGAAGATGATTGATGGGAATCAGTCAAGTTATTATTATTATGTAAATATAACAGCGAAAATGTATATATTATAATGGGATGGGGTAATAGGGTGAACCTGGGATAATGGAAGATCATCATGAACCCCAGTATAAATATTTCATATAATGAAATGTAATATATAAAATATAAAAGTAATGTTTAAAATCAAAGAAGTATATATTATATTAGTAAAGTAATTTTAAAGTAATTTTTAATATCACAAAAATGTATAGTAAGTAATTTTATATATTATAGAGAATGTAAGATCATGAGATCTCTGAGAGATTAGCCCAGTTAACTCTTTAGAGCATCTATAAGTAAAATTAACCATACATCAACCAGTATTATCAATAAGTAAGAGTAAGTACATTTATCATTTTGAATGATCAACCAAAATACATCAGTGCAATAAATTACTAATGAATCTTGTGACTGGATTTGAAATGGGTTTACTGTAGACCAGGCTAACTATTGAACCATTGCCAGCTTGAGGCAATTATTTAACCATTAATTTGGATGTATCAACCTAAGTGCCAATCCATTAGAATATACAACCATAACAATCACAGTGCTGGGATATTAAAACATGCTGATTATCATCAATGCTCTGGCCACTTAGTACCATTAATGTACTGGCCAGCTATAAACTTAATTTATAATAATACTAAACTAACATAAAATGTAGTGCATGGGCTTTAAAGAGTATTCTCTTTGTCCCAAACTAGGACACTGTCATACTGAAATTCCCCTGCACTAAAATACATCCCCATTCATATAATCAGACTTATGCATGAATCTAGTTCAGAGAACATAAGCTCTATCACTCACTGTATTGTGACCAAGAAATGATGCAATACATATCCTAAAAATATTTGGAATCAAGTTCACTGGAATAATTTTTATAATGAAATACGAGTTTGTTAATAACAATAAAAAAATGAAATTAAAGTCTCTGGAATTTAGCTATACACTTAGAAGACTTCTGATTTTGATTAACATACAATTAAAAAAAACTATCACATTGTGATTACATGTTTAATATAAAATTCAAGTTATTACATGGATTTACATATATGTTCTACTAAGTTTACTTAAAATGCATATATATAATTTTCACAAATATGCATTTAATTTTAAAATGGACATATTTTAATAGTCATAACATAATTATAAAAATATTAAGTTACATACAAATACTATAAATGATTAAAATTTACCTATACATGTTTATCTGACACTCATTGGTGTGTGTATGTGCACAGATGTGGAATTATAATTTCTAGACAAATTTGAATTGTCATATACAAACAAAATTAATTAAAATTTTACACATATGTGTATTTGCACACTGATATTTACATCATATTTTAATTTAACACAATAATAAAATTATATTTTTCATAATAATTCAATACTGAAAGTATATATATATGAATCATGTTAATTAATTCTGTTGTTTTTTCATCCCTGGTGTTCGCCTTAAGATGTCACTATTTCTAGGTAAATTCCTAGAAATATACTGTTTCACCAGCCTTCACCCAACAAAAGAGGAATTTTTCTATGTTATAAACATAAACACAGAAAAATCCTCACGTTATGTTGGACGGAGGAGGCGGTGGCGGTGACAGAAGCCAACACAAAGAGACTTCTTTCTATGATAAAACACAGAAAGAGTTCCCGACGGTTATGGCTTTTTTTCTATGCTAAAAGAAATGCCTTGATTGGCTGCTGTAGTAGTCGATTTTGTTGATCATTTTCTCGTAATAGTAGAATATCTATTTTCTCTGTAGTTTCATGTGAGAGTGTGTGTATTTGAAGCAGTTGTAGTTTTTTTAAATTTGATAAGACGTCTATTTTTTTTAATGTGTTGTAACTTACTTTACTGTTGTAAGTTTAATAATAATGTCCTGAAGATTCCATTATGAAGGGGTAGCCCTCAAAAATTGCTTTTAAGGGTGCGAAAGGGAAAAAAAATTAAAGGATCACGCGAAAAGTACTATTTTCGCGAGAATTCGTCCGTGACCAGTTATTTTTGCTATATATATACGCACAAACAAAAACAACCCACCATCTAATTATTAGGAATTACTTGTCCGAAAAATAAAATGTTGGGTATTTTTTTTTTTTTGTTTTGTTACATTAATTATTTCAAAATAAGATTAGTTTTTATATCTACACACTAACAAAAACAACCCAGTTCCTGATTCATTACTGTCTTTAAAAAAAAAAAAAAGCAAATTCAACAGTTTATTATCCTCCTTTTTTTCTTAAAATATCAATTTCTTGACTGCTGATAAAAGTTAAATCCTCCAGCAGATATATTTTATTATATTTTATTATTTAATAGTTTTTGACAGATTACTTTAAAATGATTTGTTTTAGATTTCTTCCTGTTTTTTAAAAAAATAGAATCAGCCTTTAATAGATTATATTGATTAATTATTATATTTTAGAATAATATAGAATTGTCTATCCTTTACTTTTTAATTTTTTTGCTTAAGCAAAATTATTTGTGTTTGTTTCACTTTTAAAATGTCTCTCTCTTTTTTTAATAAATGAAAAATAAAATCATTTTATATATCTCTAACTTTTAAAATGTCATTTCAGACCAAAGAAATCATTTAAAAAATACCAGTTTCAATATATATATATCACCATCACAGGTCACATTTCGCTAATTACGATATCTTTAAATTGAATATAGAAATTTTAAAATGTATTTTAAATTAATAATTTAAAAAGAACTCACTTTTGTATATATGTTTATTGGTGCTTTTCTGCATATAGTCACAGTAGCATATGTATAACCATTTCTTCATCAAGCTGATGGTTTCTTTTGATGGAGACCAGTCAATGATTGTCATAATCAGGAAGGTATAATCAGATAAATGTTGGAATTAAATCAGTTCACTTCTGTTTAGGACTTGCAGACATTAGGCAAGCAGACTATCTCCTTTTTTTTCCACATTCATGCAGACTAATTGATTTCTTTTGAAATGGACCCAAGCTTCCTGTGAACCAAAATTCCTTAGTAGTAAACTATAGAGCAGATGCTTCATTGTTTTCTTATATCTTCATGACTATTTCTATCCTGATCTGCTAACCAAATTACTTCTAGCTGTTCTGGCCAGCTATATGCTGTTAGTTGACTGCAACAAACTAGCCAACTCTTCTCTTACAAAAACTATTAGCCAAAAAAACTGTTCTAATCTTTTTATCAACTCTTTTTATAAGACTGAGGTGACAAAAATATAATTGGAAAAAGTTGATTTCAATTAACTTTAATCCTTTGGAATTTTATAATCTACAAAGATTTTAACTAGATAGTGAAATGTATACAAGCATTAATTAAAAGGTTTCAAAAATAAATTATGCTTGTTTTTAAATTCAAAACCAGAATACAATATTAATATTTATTTAAACCTTTTTAAATGTTTAATTTATAATAAAATATTATTTCAAATTCATAATTATTTAATGTTTTACTTATTCCAGGAAAATGTAGAAAAATATCTACAAAAATTTATGACTGTGTTTATTTCTATTTTTCCTTTACTTTATATATATATATATACACCTGGGTTTCTTTTTACGCGGATTTATTTAACGCGATTTTGAAGTTACACGATTCATGTTTCTCTGGAAGTCAAACTTCGATAATGCGCTATTACTTTAAATAATAAATTTTGCGCACTTACGTCATATTGAAAGTAATAGCACATTATTGGAATTCGACTTTCATCTTAGTAATTTCAATATTTTCAGTGCTTTATAATAGTAAGATTTTATGCAATAATGAAATTAAAATCATGATTTCCACATTTTATGTATACACACATTAAATTTTACAAGATTATAATGTAAATTTGTTCAAACATTGTGCGTGTTAATTTTGCATTTTAAATCACATTCTGTTTTTGCTTTTTAAAAAATAATGTAATCAATTATTAATCATTTAGTGTCCGCAAGTTTATTTTTAAAAGGTGAGTAATAGCAGTGGGCACAATTAAAATTGAAAATTAAAAAATTAAAGACAAAAATAAGAATTTAATTTTTAGTTGTTAGATTAATTACTAATTACATTGTCACCAGAAAACCATTAACACAACACGAGAGTGACGTTGGTGCTAGTTGTATTTTCTCTTGTGAAGAATCTGATTTTTTACCAGTTTGCAAATGAACCTGTTTATCGGAAAATAATGATAATAATTAAAACGTGTATAAAAAATGTAAATTACTGTAAATTATGCATAAAAATAAATTGTTTTGAATAAAATTAAATGTTATAGTTAAAAAAAAGTTTGTCTTGTATCAATTTTTTTCAAATTTGAAATTTTTTATTAGTCATATTTTATTTCCTTATTTTTTTTTTGCGCGAATTTTAAAATAATTTTACGTTGGTGCTTTGCTTTTATGCGATTTTTGAAAAATCACAGTCCACATCTCCCCTTTTTCAATGTAAGTTACGTCTATTTTTGCACGATTTTGTTTGCGTGTGTTTTCTAAGGACTAAATATCGCGTAAAATGAGACCCAGGTGTATATATATATGGGCACACACACCACTATGTTGCTGTGTGCCATGTAACCCAAATAGTTACAATACATATCTAAATATGAAATGTATGTTCATGTATATAAAGATAGAATATTACAGTGCTGATATATATATATATATGTAATATTTGGAAGATAAACCCATGATCTGCTTGTTATATAAATGTTTTGGCTCCTAGTATTAAAATCTCTTGCACTGAGATGAAAATTGAATTTATTTTTATTTTAAGATCTTATATAGATATGTTATTATTGTCTAATATAATCATACATATTTATATAAGATCTTAGCCAGCAAGTTGAAAATAGATTTATTTTTCATCTGAGCATAATAGATTTTTTTACTATGGGATATTACATTTATATAGTTACTATATCAGAGCTTTATTTCCTCCAAGTATTATATATTGCGTAAAAAATATTTTCATGGTAAAGTATCATAGGCTTTGCTGAACATTATTTAGAAATCCTTGATAATGGGAAGAATTTTTCATGAAAGAAACAAAATGGATCAGATTGTTTCAACACTTTAGAAAGTCTATTTTTTTGAATGAGAATCTTTTTAAAAATCTGCAGCAGTCTAAATATTTTATTATTATTATTAGGATTTCTATATGGTGTTCCTCAAAAACTGTTTAAATTATATATGTAAATATATATTAATAAAAGGGGGGCAATGACATTTTTTTTTAAAAATAATTTTCTTAGTTACGAACAAAATTTTATTCAATTAAAAACAAAAATAGAAGTTCAATTAGTAAGTCCATCAGTACTACTTATAAGGAATCTCATATTGAGATTTTGGAATCAATGAATAGAAATTCATCAAGTCACATTTGAAAGTTTTTATTCATATAATATAATTTTCATTTAAGTTTTTCTTACCAAACAGCAATTTGTATATATCAGAATGAGCCATCATAAACATTCTCAAACAATAATTTTACATTAATTGTATTAGCTGAACCACTCCATCCCCCTTGTCATCCATTGTTATTGCTTTATATTTTTTATTATAAAAGATGAAACTAAATATGCCATTTATGCCTTTATGAGCATTGAAGTAATTTATTTCTTTAATCAGAGATTATTGGGCCGAATGATACATTACATTTTAAAAGTAGATCCATCTCTCAAACACTTGAAGTAGGACTTCATACTATCATTTCTATAATTGATAATGGTGTCAAAGATAAACTTAAATGGAAAATGTAAGATATATTTTGACAGGGGTTACTAGGTTTAGCAGATTGAACTTAAATTTAACATAGGATTCCAGTGCATATGTTTTATGAAAGGAATTTGAAATTCCATGAAATTATGACATGAACCAAATAATACTTTGCTTGTTCTAGATAAGATTGAACATGACATTAAATGGAATTGTATTCAATTCATCTACAAGATTACTATAAACAGTTTCAAAATCATTTAAATTAGCAGTTTAGATTTAAGAAGTTGTTTTAAATGAACAATTTTTATTATTACTATATCGGCTACATGTTTTCTGTGTGGATTGCCTATTGAATTATATATGTAGTAAAAATGAATATAGTCTAATATCTTAAAACTCATTTCATAGCTAAACTAATTTATAATTTTCAATAATATCTTATAAGATTAAATTGAATGTATGTATATTTACATTTTCAGTTTCCTATAGTTCATCAACCAATGACTTTAGAAAAACGGTATAATGGAATATTGAATTCTGTTTTAATTGACTTTATGGAGGTAAGTTTGTATTTATATATTAATGAAAGATTTATTGCAATAATTTTGTATAACTTCGTGTTTTTGTTTTTTTTTAATTTTAAAAGTTTTAGTATGAAATACAATTATATTAGAACAATAAAGAAAATAATCAAGTAATAATCATTAATTAATTTTAGAAATGCATTTACTTGATGGAACTCATGGTGTACATACATACATACATTTATTATGACCATAATTTGGGTTTGAATCTGGATATTGTTTGGAATATCTTTTCAAGTATTTAAAGATTTTCAAGCAAATATAGAATTATTTTCATGAAATTGTCTTATATTCTTTTCTAGCTAGAGAAGAAAAGAAGAAGAAAAAAAAACAAAAACTGTGATAAGAGTTGATTAGACTAATGAATAATGTTTCTCCTATAGAAAGCTTTCAGCTTTGAATCCCAAACTTCATTGATAAAATCAAAAATTAGAATCCAATGTCAGAATGGAGATTTAAATGACCTAACATTTGATAATCACTTATTGATTAAATTGTTAAAAATGGCACTATAGTAGGAAGTTCTTTTTGCTTTATTATATGCTGTATAAATTGAGAGATGAGTGATTTATGAAAGAGTCCTAGAGAAGACTTTTCTTTGCATTAAGTTATTTATCTTTATTAAAAGTAAATTTAAGTTTAAGAAAGTAGAGAAAATCTATAAAAGGTTTTAATTTTAAATTAAAATAAGTTCATATATATTTAAAACATATACCTGAATATTGCTTGATAATAAACTATATTATAATGGTCAACTGAAGATCCATATGTCAACATCAATCATTAGGAGATGCCACTAGAATAATGATATAATTCTAATGCTAAATAGTCATAATTCTTCATTGGCTGTTGCATGTTCTCATATATATATATATATATATATATATATATATATATATATAGGAAATTTAGTTTGTTGGTGAAGATATCAAACTACAAACCCTTACAGAATTCTCAATTACTGTTAGTATTTTTATATAAGTCCCTTAGATCTGGGAGAATTTCAACACTCCTCTGAATTTCCTCTGATCTGGAAAGTGGACTCTTTTATTATTTTATTTATTATAAAAGAGAGATGCTGTCTCCAGCCTTGTATAATTGATTATGAATTTATAGACTCTGGCTGATGATAAAGACATACTTATGGACATCAGACATCACAGGAATAAATGGATTCATTCTATTCTTGATCTTTGATTAAATATCTGGAGTGCTTTTAAATCATAACCTGGTGGAGGCTGATTTACTCTTTTTGTTTACATATTCAGTGAGCTATGTTTAATTGAAACTTTAGCATAAGATTGTGTAATTGGTAGAACAATAGATAATAAAATAAACGTTAGTCTAAAATAAATAACATTACATTCTAGCATTCAACATAAAATATTCTTCACAGTTATATTTTAAAATCAATCTTTATAATTTAAAATTCATGAAACTCTATAATGTAGATGTATCAGTGGGAAATAACTCTAGAACATAATATGATACACTCACATATTTTTATAACATTTTCTATACCTATTTCCACATATCATCACTAACCATATCTTAACAATCTATCAGTAATATATTTAGTTATATTTATATAAATTGGTTGTTTGTATGTATCAAAATTATGTTAGGTATATGCTTATAAATATTATTTTAGAACTTACTATTATAGCATGTGAACTTAACATGGATTCTAATCTTGAAATCTTATAATAATCATATGACTTTTACCATCTTTTAGACATGGATCACAATATATATTCAAGAATAATGCCAACTAATCATCATCATATACATGAATAATTAAATGCATATCTCACAAACTAATTTTGAGGAATACTTCAATATACATATAAAATATGTGCATAAATTTATTAAATATACTAAAACTTTAAAATCTAAGTACTGGGGAATATGAATCATTAATATATTATAAATATGATAAAATATATATAGGAATGAGGTGCATATATTTCTTAAAATACATTATAAACTTCATATAAATATTTCAATATCTTGCAGACTATATAAACATGTAAGCAACATATATATTATATTAGAAATGATATCCATTTCAAAACTTCTAATAAATTCAAGTCTACTCTAATGAAATTAATGCAATATATTCTAAAAAAAAATCATATTTGAACTTTGAAAATATTAAAAAATAATAATAAACAGAATACATAATAGAATTCAATGGTGGGCAGAAAAGCAGCCAAATGAGTTACTCCAGATAGGACTTCCCACATGACAGAACATATGCTATTTGAACTATCTCTTATAAATATTAAAATTAAATTTATTTATAATTTATTTTTATGGTGATATTTTTACTGATTAAAGATTTAATTCATTTAATAGTCATTTAATTTTTGCAAAAATGAATTCATTTTTTTTTTTGCTAACTTATAAATAAGAGTTTCTTCTGAGCAAAAGTTTAATGGATTCTAAAATCAGCTATTAATCTCATAAAAATAACAACTGCATTCATTATGATAACCAATTCATAATCTAAATATATTTCTTTATTATAAATTGGACAATCAGTAATGAAAGGGATACTAGAAACATCAAGTTTGAATTTTAAAACAATTAAACAAAATATGTGCCCAAGAATTATTCAATTCATGGAAATTTCTTTAGTTTTCTGAAATGAATATCAAAATTATATTTAATATTATAAAACCAATCACTTTTTTTTTATTTTACTGTAATATTTTATATAAATATAATTTGTTCACATTACTTGTGTGTATATACAATTTTTTTTTTTTTTTTGCTATAAAGTGTATGAAGTAAAGTATACAAATTGTATTTATATATAATGTTAATTAATAACCACCAAGACACCACTCAAATCATAATATTAAATTCTTAACAGCAAATTTCCTCAGGGTAAAACTATTTACAAATATAAATCTATAAATATTTAAATAATAAAACATTTTACTTATGCACTTACTTTCTTACAATTTTTTTGTATGCTTACAGTTTCTCTAAACAATAGTCTTATTTAGAGCTTAATTTATCATTGAAAAACTTCAGTATAAAAATAACTATATAAATATTGATTATAAATGAGAGAAGTTGATCATTTTTATGAGTATTTCTAATATAGATCCATAACAAATGGACTGAAAATTTCTTACATTTAAACAACAAAATTTTATAATAGTTCTCCAATAAATAAATGATGGATTCTGAAATGTTAAATACACATCATATATATTGAAATGTATACAAATATCTATTTTAGGTTTGTGTATGTAGTTAAAGGAGAGAAGGCTAGTTTAATGTTGAACATTAAATTTAATGCTAGCAAGATAGTATAGACAACTAAATATTATTTAGTAATATATTGGAATTAAATTTTATGGTATATAGATACATACATGCAATTTTAAATATAGAGAATTTTATTTAATTTTAAGAGAAAATAGCTTTTTTTTTTTAAAGTGAAAATGTTTTTTTTAGAATTAAAAAAATATAATTCTTTACTAAAATAAAAGATAATCACTTTGAGGGTTTTAATTAATGCCTAAATTTGAATTTAAACTAGACAGAATGTATTCAGTTAATTAAGATTTAGCATAAAATAATTAAAATTTAGAACATCAGAAATAAACATATATAATATATAACCTTAATATTATAATTTTAACTTTGGTATGTGTAATCAGTAATTATACTTTGCTGTACATTTTATTTCTTTTGTTATAAATCTAGAAATAGAAAATTTGCTACAATAACTTTCTCTTAGTAATTATAGTCTGGTAAAAAAGATCAATTTGTCTTGTTCTTATTGGTCTTTAATGTCTTAGCAGTGCATCAGAAAGTAGATGCAAGATACTATGCAACAAATATCAACATCCTTAAGGCAACTGAGAAACTTTCATGTGAATTGCTAGTTTGTGTCTAGGTTTTGTCCTGGGCATAGAGCCAACTTCAGTAGGAATGGTCTAGAATCAGTTAATCAACTATAATCCAATTTAGTGTAAGTTAACTATTACTGATATGAATTGATTATGATAAAACCAATCTTTCAAAATTTGTGAAAACCTGACTGTAGCAAAGATAATGGAATAGATACAATTAATGTAGCGATTTCATGGAAACAATATCTTGCATGGTTTGATGTAGTGGTAGAATGCAGACTTTGCAGTCCAGTTCTATCAATTTTGGCCCTTAAACTTTTTAAGAGTTCTCTTAACAGTAAACCATTCAATTAATTTTTTTATTGTAACAGTTGAATATTTTAATGATTGTAATATTTTATTTAATGTGTTGGTGTAATGAACATTATAGTTTTAGTTTAGGCAAAATGAAAAGAGAATAAATTTTTAAATATAATAGTAAGAAATCAAATCATATTTCACATGACTTAACTTAATAAGTTTGTATTACAAATCTAATATAATAAGCATGCTAATAACTCTAAACAAGATTTTCTGATAAATACTGCAAGAGAAAACATTTAAATTATCCCTATCCCCAAACCTGTTTTGAGCTAATGGCTCTCATCAGTGAAAAATGTTGGACTTGAATTGGTATTTTAGATCTAGTGTCTGAATATTGTAATGCCTCACTGATGAGAGATATTAGCTCAAAACTGGTTTGGGGATAGGGATAATTCTAGATAGAGATTTTAAATGCTTTCTCTTGTGGCATTTATTGGAAAAGCTTATTTAGAGCTATTGCAATATAAATATTCAGTATATGATAAGATGGAAAAAAAACCTTTGTTGAGAATTTTGAAACATGTTTTAATAAGCAAATAGTTTATACTTTGTGGCTAATTATGAATCAAAATATATAAAATGCGCTAACACGCACAAGCACACAAAGCTTCTGCATGTTAGCGCATTTTATATATTTTGAAACATGTTTTAAATGGATTTTTTTTTCTGATGAGGAATCTAATTATATATCGTTTGGCGAGAAGATGAGATATTCCTAATCCAAATTGCTTGTAGAAGTATTTTTAAGCACAATTCTTTAAAATAAATAAAAACTTAAAAAGTTATATGGGTATTCTAAGATAATATTAATAAAATAAATAAAATGTTATTAAACGATTTATATATAACAATATGTAGATACACAATGCAAAGAACTATCAATTAATTTTATTAAATCAAAATATCATATGACCTATCACATGATTTTAGCTTACTTATTGCTCTTTTAGTAATATACTTTTTCACTGTTCTTTATGCCACTTACAGTAAACTTTAGAAAGCAATGATAATTTCAGATGACTGTGCTTAATAAATCCCTATCCTGTGTTTTTCTATCCAAAATTCCCAGACTAGTTTCAATCTTGCTTCCATTTAAGGTCCAAAGCTTCTTACTGGTGAAAGCTGGGAACTTGGAAACTAATATGGGAATGTTGGATAGTAAAACACAGAATAGGGATTTATTAAGATCTATCATCTAACAACTATTATTCTTTCTAATACATATAAGTGGCATAAAGAAGGTGAAAAAGTATGCTACTAGTTTTATTAAACTGATCACTCATACATAAGTGCATGAACTAATTTTCTAGTAATTTTGTTACACTATAAGTATTTCGTTAAATCATTGATCTTGCTTTCTGTTTTTTCCTCTGTTCTTTTCTTTCTCACCTTTTTCTTTTTTATATCTCTTATTTTCTCTTCTTTTCCTCTCTCTCTCTCTCTCTCATGCTCTTTGTTACTCTTTTTTTGTCTCTCTTTTCCTTTTCCCCCTCTTATCTTCTCTCTTACTCCATCAGTCCATCTCTTTACACTTTTCTTCAGTCATTTTTCTTTCTACTAACCAATATGCTTCCTTGTCAACACATTCATATATCTATGTTTAAATATATATTATCATATTTGTACATATAAATAATTTGTAATAATAATGATGAAGCACCACTAAAATACCAATGAAAGTAGTCATGTTAAAATTGTCAATATTTAATAGATACTTGGATTGAAAAATAGCAAAACTTTTGTGTAGATTGAATTTTCACCCGAATTGGTTTAATCAGCTACATATCAGCCCTGCTATTTGCAAAAAGTATTTTGAATCAATTTATATTGATCATAGTTATCAGATTGTGAGTAGAAGGGCTAATTGAAGCTGGTGTTTGGGGAGAGGGGGGTAATTTGGAATTTGTCTGAAGTCATTTTTAAATTTATTTGGCATTGACATGGTGATTGGCAGCATTAATACTATATTTGCACATGTATACATATTTATCTTAATTTTAATGTGAATATTTTATAAGTTCATTAAAATGCTTTATCTTTTATAAAAGAAATGTTCAAATATTGACGTAGTGTTTTTTTTTTTTTTGTTGTTGTTGTTTTTTCTAAAAAAAAAAAAGAATGTATTAAACATGGACCCCAAATCACGGTTTACAATTGAAGAGTGCCAGCAACATGATTCCTTTATAACTGAACGGTTACTGTATCAAGAATCTGATTGTATGAGAAGAATGCCATCTGCAAAAATTAACCCCAATGCTAACATGTATGTTGATTTTGTAAATTGTATCTTTTCTTTTTACACATACACATTAATATTATATATATTACTTCATTTTTTTATTTTAATTTATTTTTTAAATATTCTCATAGCACATGCAGTATAATTTTTTGGGAATTTAGTAAAAAATAACTAATTAAAATTTAATTCGATATAAGTGAATTGTGTATTATTTTTTATATAAACAAATTAGATAAGAAATTTTCTGAAAGATGTGAAGTAAAAAAAAAAAAATAGCAAAATAATGGGTCAAACATGTTATTTTTAAAAATTAAATGTTTTGCATTTTCATAAAATATTTCAAAATTATTATATAATGTAATATTATTAACCTATAAATTTACCCAGGACTGATACAATAAACTTGAGCCTAATAAATGATCAATAATAATCTTTAATGTATTTATCAGATATTAAAAATAGTGAACCCTATTAATATATGTATATGTAATATGCCTTCTTTCTTAGCAATCATTTTACCACTCTTATAAATACTTTATGTTAATATACTAGATATAGAAGCTTATTTAATGTTAATTGCCTTATATATATATATATATATATGTTTGCCTCCTAAGTAATTGTTAACTAATTAATAATTTTTCTTTACTTAGCATTGTTTTATGATTTGATTTAACCTTTGTTTACCTTATTCATTAATACTAGCTAAATTAGGATATATCTATGTTTTTTATTTTATTGTATTAACTTTTTCAGCTTTATAGTAGATATGTATATAAATAAAATAAAATGGCTATTATGTAACAAATATTGTAATAAAAATAATGATGAATATACACTTGGGTCTCTTTTTATGTGGTAGATAGGTTCCACAAAAAACCTGCATTAAATAAATGGCACAAAAATGGATTTAAGTTGCATTGAAAAATGTGAGATACATTTCTTAATTTTCAGAAATCGCATAAAACCAAATCAACAAGGTAAAATTACTTTAAAATTCGCATAAAAAAAGAGGAAATAAAGTATGACTAATAAAAAATTTCAAATATTTGAAAAAAAATTGATACAAGACAAACTTTTTTTACTTTTTTTATTAACTATTTAATCTTATTCAAAACAATGTTTTTATGTGTAATTTATTTTACAATAATCAAATACCCCAAAAACCTAGGACAAAGGAGTGGGAGAAATATTTGTGCCATCTCTATTTATTTTTGTATTGGTAAAACAAAAAGAAGTTAGAAGTTTAATGCACATATAAATAGTTGTCTGTAGACACAAACTATTCAATTAATCATTTTCTGATTTTGATTATTAACCTTTTTTAAAATTAATTTATCCTTAATAAATTCTCTTATTCTTTCTTTAATAATGCTTTAATTCCAAATAATCTTACTAACTTATTTTCTGAATTTTAAGTTACAGCTTTTAAAATCATTTAGGTTATTTATTTTTTAATGGGCAAGTTAGATATTTGAATATCTCAGTATGTGCATGCATTTACAGACATAAACATTTACAGACATATTTGGATAATAGAAAAGGTTTTATTAAAATCACTTTATAATTTCTTTATAAGAGTTATATTGTTTAAAAACAGTTATATTATTTAGAAGCAATTTATTTTGATTTTGTTTGACAAGGTTAGAATTTTACTTGACCTGTCAGACCAAGGTGAAAGGTTAATGAAAAGAGATAGAGGTCAAATTTTAGACTTGAGAAAAGGGGGGACTGCTGTTAAGGTTTGATGGAGTCCAGATCAGTCAACAGTTTAATTACCAAGAAATCATATCATTTTGGATTTCTTACCAACAATAAATTAAAAAAAAAGTCAACTTTGAAAGCTTTTGATCAGGTGGTTTAATTAATGGAAACCATGTGTTTCTAGCACAAAAATCTGTAAATTATGAGACAGACTAACTTATATAAAAAGCTGACAGTAAGTCTATTAGAGGGGATAAATAAACTAGATTGCTGAAGAGAAATAAACTAGATTTGCTTTGGAGAAATCAGATTGTTTTAAAGTTTTCTATATAAACATGGTTGGCTAGAAAAATATTTTGTTATGGGCCTCCATGGGCCATCCAGAATGATGCACATTTGAAGAATTTGAATCCACAATATTTCAAACATTTTATAACTGATTGCTAAAAATGAAAGAAGCTCATTGCCTCACCTGTGCTTTTAAATCTAAATGGAGATAAGTAAAATGCTGATCTGTGAAACCATGCTATTTTATTTATGCCATTTGCTGAGTTTAAATCAAAGCAGAATGCTAAATATATGGAAAGCAGCAAATATCCATGGTCTATTAAAAGTAGTTATACTTAGAAGAAATGAAAAAACCTTTCCAATGCCAAATGGTCCCTATGGAAGCAAGTTCTTTCACCATAATCATCACAGTAAAAGAATTGCAAGCCCAAGCCAAGAAAAGAATAGGACTGTTCCAGCAAACCAGTGTAATTGGTAAATATACATGTCTTACATATTGGTGTGTGGCTGCTGTCAAATTTTAAATCTTCAACAAGATGACTTTAAAATTATTGGAAATCATCCATGCCTCAAAGTAAAAGAACTGGTAATATGAATTTCTATTATATATTTTTTGTTTTATCAGTGACTATTAATAAATCTTTTAATAACAAATCCATTTATCTTTTTTTAAATCTCTGAATCTTAAAATGAAAATCAATTAAAGAAGATTTTCAGTAATAATATCTATTGCATCATTGATGAATTATGTATTCTTAAATTATTACATGTAGCCATTTATGTGTGTATTTATTTTTATAAAATGTATTATTGTATATTGATTCAAAATTATGAAATGTGTTGATTTATATTGTATGTCAAAAGGGTTTAATAGTTTTTTTTATTCACAATGGGAATTAATACATATACACGGATCTAGTAATATAACTATGTTTACTTACATGTAAATTTGTTGAGCCTGAATGTTAAAAATCGGTACAAATTTAACATTAGAGGAGTTGAATTTTTAAGGTAATTAGTGACCTAGATCAGTGAACAGTCAGACAGATAAATCAGAGTTTATTTTTTGAAATGTTCATATTTCTCTATAATCTGACTAAACAACCATTCTCTAATCATTTCTTTTTTTATATTATGTTTAAATTTATAAAGATGAAAATATATATGTTATATGCAATAGGTGAGTATGTGTGTGCATAGAATGTTTTTTTTAAAATAAAAATGTTTTAGGATATAAGATTTTTATTTATCCACTATAGAAATTGGTGCACACATATTATCCTACATGATATGAATGTTGAGTACGTATCATTAAGGGAAAGGGGAAAGATTTTTAGTATTATTAATATTATTTAAAATGTAAACAATTTTTTTATCATTAATCATGTAAATCTTTATATCTGCATTATTAATGGTTAATCAGTAATAATTGTTAATTTGTTTTTAATAAAAGAAGTGTATATCTTTATTAAGAGTTATTCATTGTCTTATTAATTATGATCATTCATCATCACTGGTGAATATTAACCATCAAGTCATAATTTGAATATAATATAGGTTTACAAAAGCTAAATTTTATGTTATGAGATTAGTTATGACCATCATCATCAATGATGAATATTAATTGTTAAGTCATAATTTAAATATAATGTTTTAGGGAAATAAATATAGATTGATAAAATATAAAGTTTATATTGTGAGTTAGTTCTAAAGCTGTGGCTGGATGTATCATTATCATCATCATCAGCTTATTAATCGGATAGTCTTAAGAGTGTTTCATGACCAGATATAAATAATGGTTCTCACCATGTTTGTGTATTATTTGTGAACCATTACAAGATAATGACTACCATCAAGATCACAAAATATCACTGAGAAGTAGTGAATTGCCACTGATAAATCTTAATATGAGATAGCAAGACTTATGAGAGTGTTAAATATGCATTTATGATATTAAAATCTTAAGCAATAATTTGTCTGATAATTTTGTATGCACAACTAAAGCATAATGATGTTTTGTTTTTTTTTAATATTAGTGCAAATGTGTTATGGTTCTAAAATACAAAATCCCACATTCTGTTATAAATAAGATACCAAATGGGTTCAAACTAGGTATATCTGTAAGTAGGTATATAATGTAACTT
The DNA here is from genome assembly GCA_028023455.1 of Epiperipatus broadwayi. Classification (NCBI taxonomy): domain Eukaryota; kingdom Metazoa; phylum Onychophora; class Udeonychophora; order Euonychophora; family Peripatidae; genus Epiperipatus; species Epiperipatus broadwayi. Next base: position 3,406,767 of record JAQFVV010006227.1, read on the forward strand.
TGTCTAGGTTTAGATGCCTAGTGGCATGCAGATAGACTATATATACACTTATAAAATGTTTAAAAGCACATACTAGTTCATTTTGCCATCATTTTTTCCTCAGCCATTTAATTTATTTTATTGATATTTTTATTAATTACAAATGGCACATTTTTATAAGTTATAATATATATATATAACATGCTTTCACAATTGTGTTAATAATGACTAACGGTTAAATTTTCTTTTATACACATATATACATGGAGAAACTTTTAAACAGAAAAAAGTTACAAGTAAAAATATTTAACAACTTTTAAAGATACATTTTTTTAAATAGAAATTAAAAGTTTTTATATATTTTTATTTGCAACTTTTTTGTGTGTAAAAGTTTCTCCATGCATATATGTGTATAAAATAAAATATAAATATGCGCATTTTAAAGATACAGTCTTTTTAAGGAGAAATTAAAAGTTCTTAAATATTTTTACTTATAACTTTTTTTCTGTCTAAAAGTTTTTCCAAAAAAAAAAAAAATAAACATACACATACATAACACAGACATACAACTATTTAGTTCTCATTGGAATTTAAGAGCTCATTCATAATTCATTTCATTAACAAAAAATGATTTTCCAATTGATTAGAAAGTTGAAGACTTTCTTGAGTCATTTTTGCTGTGAAACGAACAGGTTTCATTTCTGTTTCATTATCTTTTTCTAAATCTTCTAAGGTATCTAAATTTATTGCCAAACGTTTTTCCAACAGGTATTTAAAGTATGTAAAATTTAATGCATGTATATAAAACAGGGAAATCCCAATTTTAAGTGAAATATGAACTTCTTTATCACATAAAAGAAAACCGTATAAAAAGATATTAAGAAGAAACATGAATCGCATAACTTCAAAATCGCATTAAAAATATCCACACAAAAAGAGACCCAGGTGTAAAAGTAATAATATATTGTGGAAAGTATATAATCTACAGAAGCACTTTCCACTATATTTGAATTGAAATGACAGTTGAAGAAGGTTAAATGATTAACTAACAGTATTTTTGTGGATTATGTATTTTTTACAATGTATGATTACTGTTATATTTATTATTTTTTATTACAATATGAGTCTACATATACACATTAACACATCACAAGACTCTCAATGAGTATTTCTCCTTTCTTTATTCTGCTTGAATTGTCAGAGATTACCAGTTAGTAATGCAATTTAATCTCATTTTAGAATGATTTCTCTCTTTTGATAAAGTCAAAGCCAGAATTTGGTCTGGAGGTGGAAGTTAACTTGCATAATACCTGAAAACCATTAATAAGTTAATCTTATTATAATGATAATAAAGTATATTGAAAAGAAATGATCATTATATATACAATAATAAAGGTTTTTTAAAAAATTAAAATATAAAAAAAATGGCAAAATGTGATAATAGCATTATAAATTTATCTATGCATAGCCATTTTAATCAGAACTAGATGTTATCAACAATAGTAAACAAAACTTATGCATGATTTATTACAGTAGTAGAATAGCAGATTTTGGAGTTCAAGGTTCACATATTGTGTCTTCAATTCTGTCTCTGTGAGTGTTCAAACATCTTATGAATTTCCAACCAATAAATCACTTGATTAAAAAAAGAAATCATTTAAAGAAAGAAATAGACATGAATATTTGAAGAGCACAATAATGAATAAAGAAATTTGGAGTAAATAGTGTAAGATTTTATTAGAGAATTTTAGATTGAAATGTGATTAATATTAGACAAAATTATATTATTTATTTTGTTAATTATGATCTCATTTTCTATAAATACAAGTTATATATTATTTTAAATAATCATTAAAACCAATCAATGTTTAAACAATCCCAATATCAATAACAATCAATAATCTCAAACTGTTGTTAATGCAGTCTTCTTTTGACAATAGAGGTGAAATCCATATATGGTCCAATATATTTATATAGAGACTAAAAATTGCATCTTGATTACAGTTATTGAAATTATTGCTACAAAGAAGTTTAAGTAAACCTTTTTAAACTGGTAAACATAACCTGTTCTGAATCTAATAATTAGTCAATTGTAATATTACAATTATAATTTTCAAATTTCACTCAAAGTATTACTTAAATAATGTGTAATAATGCTAAAGGCTAAATGACTTTATAAGTAATCACTAAAACCATCAACACTTAGAGAATCCCAATATCAATAATAATCAATAATCTCAAACTGTCGTCAAGCCAACCTTTTTTTACCACTAAAGATGGAATCCCACCTTTATGTATGGCCCAATATATTCATATAGACCCTAAAGATTGCAACTTGACCACAGATATTGAAATTATTGATGCAAAGAAGTTTAAATAAACCTTTTTAATGATGTAAATATAACCTGTTCTGAATCTAGATTATAAATAGTCTATTATAACATTACAAACTACAATTATAATTTTTAAATTCTATCCAAAGTATTATTTAAATAATAAGTGCAATAATGCTCAAAGCTAAATGGTTTTGTAAATAATCATTAAAACCACTCAACACTTAGACAATCCCAATATCAATAACAATCAACAATCTCAAATTGTTACCAAGGCAATTTTCTTTTAACAATAAAGGTAAAATCCATCTTTATTTATGGTCCAATATATTTATATAGACACTGGTTTTGTATGAAATATATCTATTGCAGATCATGTATCTTTTTCACTTATATGTGGTCATGTGTATTGATTGCTAGGGATGGAGTGGAAAATGAATAGACTGAAAAATCCTGCATTCAAATTTCTCTAGTTACATAAATAGGAAATAATCACTATAAGCAAAAACTGCTTTAGAATTACATTATATATGTATAAGTTGCTCATCCTTCTTCTATTAATATATTGGATACATAATAATCCAATAATATAAGAGATTAAGCTGATGTTATCTCTACATGGGTATGACCACAATATCAAATCCAATAAGTTCTTTGACTGTGCCATCACTGGTTTTTCAATGAAATGGATGGTTGAGCATCTGGAAGAGTGAGAAACTTATTTAACAATGATAAGAAATCTTACTATGTAATATAATTTCAGCTGTTGAATGCAATAATTACATTAGAACTTTGGCTAAAATGTAATTATTTTAAATTATTGAAGAATTGGTCACAATATATTTTTATTTTCATCATGCATTGCTTGTGATTTGATTCCTGATGACAATTTTGATTAAGTTGATTTAAAAGTTGTATTCTTTATGTCTTAATGTGTATATAATTGTTAAAATATTCATTTAAAATGAAACTTATATTTGTATCATATGTAACTGTGAATCTTATTGTTTTATGAATGTTGGATCATTTTAACAGAATTATGATAGTAAAATAACTTTACCAAAACATCACATGATCATCATTACTTATTCTTACATAAGCTATTATTAGAAGTAGCAAACCCTCCATACAGTAGTGCATCCAATGCAAATCTTAGTAATCAATGGATGCAGGAAGGTTTGTGTGTAAAATACCCATCTAATGCCTTATTCATCCAATATCAGCAGACTAGTTTCTAGCTTGTGGCTTTCATCAGTGAGGAATTTTGAATCTGAGAGCACCACCTCTCCTGCAGACAACCCTCTAGCAGCCACCTTTATAGTTAACTAAATAGTTAAAGGATGACTTCTGCAGGGTTGCATTAGTGACTTAAAACTAGGAGCAGTACTTTCAGATTCGAAGCTTTTTGATGTAAATCAAAAATTAGAAACTAATCTGGGGATATTGGATATGTAGGAAACATATGGGGATTCACTAAGGCTTGCACTGGGTGGCACTACTCTATGGAGAGTTTATTAAAATAACTCCACTAAGATTAGGAATAAACTATTATTGAATAGAATAAATTGATTATTATTTGGAACTAAATAAATAGAAACTTGGTTAATCTTTGTTTATGTATTTTTTATCTTATCATTTCATATGCTGAGTAATAACTTTCAACTTCTAATGTTATATTTGATTAAGTTTTTAGATTTTTTATTCAAGAAAATTAAGATTTTAAACATATTTTATAGATCAGAAATACATTTTTTGATGTTGAAATTGTTCTAATGCAATAGTTTTTTTAAAATTACAAAGTTTCAGAACAGCATTTGTTAAGAACTTAAATATTATATATATATTCAAACAGATTCTTTGTTATGTTTCAAATGTGTATTAGATCAAGGAGTTTCAGTTAAAAAATTATACTTGTAAATTAATTTTGAAATTTTGTTAAATTTAATTTTATATTAAACATGTGTTATAAAAGTGCAGCTGCATGTATATACATGGACACACATGAAGCAGTAAAATAATTTGGTTATTTAATAAAAGTAATGTAATTTTTTTGGTCAAAAAAGTAAACTTTATGAATAAATTTTTTTAGCTTTTATGTAAGATTATTTTTAAAACTTTGTGGAACAATGCTTAACTTCAAAATAAAATTTTAATCTGTTGTAAAAACAAAATCTAAAAGTTAAGATTGTTCAAATAAGACATGGAATAGAATTACTTAGTATGGAATGTAAAAAATATTCTATTTTGATTGATTAAAAACCTGGTTATTAATTAATTAAAAACATGCCTATTTTGAGATGTTAATTTTTTCAGTGTAGAAACTCCAGTTGGATGAGTGAGTTAAAACTAAACTTTTGATTGGTCAATTACAGAATCAGCAGTAAAAATATATTCATCTTTTAATTTTATATTCATTTTAGTTTCATATGTAGAAAGTGTATTAATAATTTGTCAGATTATGAAAGTGAATGAAAGTTTTTTCAAAAATAAATTTTTATTTATAATTATAAAAATATTCGATAGTGGAAAACCTAAAAAGAAAGTTTGTAACAAATTAGAAAGTGCTGCAGACATCATTGATTTCTTTCTCAATTTTATATTGTGTAAAAGTAAATAATTTTTACTAAAATCTTCACAATTTTTCTAAAATAATTTTATTTTCTGCATATTTTATCTAAATAATTTATAATATGTCAAAAATACGTTTAAATGATCTAAAACTTATATTTTCATTTTCAAAATCAAAACAAGAGCAGTGAAAATTATTGAGAAGTGCTCTCCTTTGTCCAATATGAGCAACAAACAATCAGCCTCTAGAAAGACTGCCTTCTTTCATTGTTAAAACTTAAATTTGAATAATATTGATTTTTTACTTGTAAAATAATTCTAGAGAGGGAAGCATCATACAGTATTTATTAAGCTTTAAAATAAGTGTAATTTCCCTATGGTATTGTAAAAACTGAGCATCTTGAAGCTATGAACATATCTGACCTGTGAATTCTGTATAAAGGCTAATCTAAAAATTTTTTAGAAAATTTATGTGGAGAACAATAGACTAAATATGTATAAAAGCTCCCCAAAATATATTGTTTCATTCATTCTATTTAGTTTAGTCAGTCTATTCATTTATTAGAAACATTCATTCATTCATTTCTTGATGCATTCATCCTTGCTCAACTCATTGAGATCATATTCCAAATACTGGGACTCTTCATGCTGAGTATCAAGCTACAATTTTTATCAATTATTTAACAAAATTATAGATACTCTGCCAAAACTCTATGACAATTGCAGTAGTAAAATGAACTAAACAATTTTTCCTAGTGGTATTTTCAAGAATATGTATGACTAAACACTTCCAAAGATGAACTCCATGCTATAGGTTGAACCTTCAGGATCCAAAATATAAAATCATAATCATTAGAAAGTTGAACTTCTTAAAATCAACTTACACAGATTACTTTCAACTGACTGCCTAGAAAATTAAAACTACAAAATGGACAAAAGTAAGTATTTTAATTAATCAGAGTAAAGCAAAAGTGTATAAACTTCCATATATTATAATAAGCCTGGTGTTGTTATAAGTGTTTTCCTTACATATATATACATTACTTTTTGTTAACTATAGTATTAAATTTAAATGTTTTTTTATTTTAAGTATCTATTGATATCATATATCTAAGTCATATATGAATGGATTGAAGTATACCTTAATTTGGAATTCATTATGTTTAAAATATATAATTCTGAAAGTAATTCTTTTTTCTTGTATTGAGAGTTTCGACAGCTCTTAAGAAAGTTTAATTATTATTGTAGAATAATTCAAGTCCTCTCCCCTCCTCTCTTAGAAGATTTAAAACCTAAGTGTTTTTTTCTTTTAAGAAAACAAATCTAAAGTTTAATAAGTCTGCAAAATCTTTTAAAGAAGATTGTTATAATGTTTAAAATTAAACTTTTTTTTATTTAGTGTTAATCAGTTTATTTATATGTGTGTGATTTGAATTTAGATTTGCTAAATACTTGTGTGTGTATAACTAAAATAAGTCCATCTGTTGATCACTATTATTTTATAGAGCTTAAGCATCTGACCAGTCAGTATTATTATTGTATTTCTTCTGGTGACCTAGATTGTCTATTGTTTTATTGCTGTCTACTTACTTTGATGCGGCCTGGCTTTAGTATAGTCAGCATGCCTGCTTTGTTTGTTATTATTTCCAAATTCATTGGAACCTCTGACCATGATGTTTTGGTCAAGCTCATATTTTTTTAAACTGGTGCTAGCATTTGTTGAATCATTGACTTGCTTGTTTTTGCATGATAAACTTAGAAAGAGCTCATCACACTTCTCTGACATTTACCTATAATTATTAGGTAGTTTAGATATTGTTGCAGACATGGGTATTTATTGTTAGTGCATATATTTGCATAAACATTCAATGAGATCAATTGAATATTTTCTTTCTTTCTTATTAAAAATCATCCACATATAGATTATAATCCTATTTTATAAAATTCTGTTAAAAGATTATTTTAATCTTATTGAAGTAATTGAGTAGGGGGATCTATTTAATTGTCAACACTGATATAATAAAGTACTCTTTTAAGACTTTCATAGCTGCAGTATTAATTAATTTTATGAGTTTTTTATTTTCTTTTAATTATAATAAACATTACCATTATTATTAAGTTTAAATTTGACTGACATTTGTTGACTGTCTGTCTATCTATTATTTAATAGTGATGAATCTCATACTCTGAGCTGAGCTAGTGTCAGGGACAGGTTTTTTTGTGTGTGTCAGGATGCTCATTATTGTTAGTGATTGTTCGGTTACCCCAAATAAATTTTGTAGACTCATTAAGTAGCCTAGTGTCACCATCAAGTGACTGATATTTTTAACTCATGTAGATGTCTGGCACAATATATATATATATAAGTCAGCTTTGTGTTTATGCAACTTTAGTGCAAATCATACTTATATATATATATAAGTATGATTTGCACCAAAGACACATAAACACAAAGCTGACTTTTTAAAAATTCTTTATATATTAAAACAATAATGAAAGTGTGGTTGAGTGCTTTCAAGGGACACAACCCTCATAGTCATAGTCATATTGTAACTAACAAAACTAGTAATGCAAATTTATGCAAATGAGTTTATGTATTCCATTTCTTGGATATATTGTAGCACATGTCTTTTTTGTTGATGGTGTGATTGTGCCTAGCAATAAAGTAAGCCTCTTAGATTTTTTTTTAAGTCGTGGCATTCTCTACAAACAACCACAGGGTCAATCAGTTCACAATCATACCCTGCTGAGATGCAATACTGGGTGAAAACTGAGTTACAAGTTGGGTCTGTTAGTACTTTGTTGTATGAATATATATGTTAAGACAGCCATGTAGATAGAGAGGCTCTGGTTTCACCGATGTATGAGGCCTGACAATTAGCCATAGGGCAGGCAATATTGTACACCACTTGAGGTGTTTACAAGGGTGGTAATTTGTTCTTGGTGTTATTGATTAACTTATTGGAGTTGGGGGGGGTGAAAGCACAAGTGGCATTTTTTATTGAAAATAGTACAAAGTTTTTTATGCACATTCAGAAAATATGGCAGTAATAGTCTTTGTTTATCAAGATTAGCTGCATTGTTGTTTATCTTAACATAAAATTGCCTAATTTTCTTGTCAATCCAACTTTCAATAAGGCATCTCTGTATGAGACAAAGTTAGCTTTCTGGTCTGCCTCAAACTTGCATAGCTGCAATTAGGAGACAAATTTGAAAGAGAACAACATTTATAATTTTTTTTTCTTCAGAATTTACTTATGTAGTGAAAATTTTAACTTCTCAACTGGTGAAAACATTTTCATTGTTTAGCTTGGTATATTACTATTTAATAAATTTAACCTGATTTGTTAGCAATATAAGATTACAAATGTAAAACATTCTAAAAAGTCTTTTTGAACTTTGA
>JAQFVV010006227.1:3417549-3461174 GCA_028023455.1 Epiperipatus broadwayi
TTTATAATGACTTTAAGATAATCTTTGTAAAGTATCTCTCAAGTGAAAACTATGTTCAATTTCACTGTAATATATATTTTTAGAAAGTTTTGTATTGTTCATTTATTTTACATGCCCAGTCTACTTTCAGTAATTTAAAGAACATGTTTTTCAGTTTTAAGATGTTCCTATTATGCTTTTAGAATTTTATGGAGAATTGTAAATGACATTTTTTTATTATTTCTATGTTCCATCAATAAGGAATCTAAGTTTCATTTTCATGTAATAAATTAGATAAAAAAACAGTTCTTATTCTGATAATTTTTTTGCAATAGTTACTTCATTGCAATGGAATATCTTTCAATTTTTTAAAAACAGCAGCACATTGGAGTTTGTGTTGTACTTCAATATCTATGTTCACTTTTTTACTTAAAAAGCTATAAGCATATTTACATTGATTCACTTTTTCAAATTGATATTCATCCAATGTAAAAATTTCTGAAGATTTTTTTTTCATTGCTGGCTTGGACTTGAGATTTTTTAACATTAATTATTAAACCAGTCTTTTTATGTTGCATTTAATACTGAAGTACATTCTGTAGTTTAGCTTTTAAACTGACACTGATAGTACAGCCATAACTATATTGCAAGTCTTCAAGTCAAGAAGATAAAGCTCTTATTTTTACTTATAATCAATCCAAATTAAAAATTCCACTATCAAGTTTATATCAGGTCCCTAATTTATTAAACTGCCATATAATAGTTCCAAAGACCAGGCTCATAAAAACAACATAAAGTTAGAGTAATTACATACTTCTTGTTTAACACCAGTTTTTATTTCAAATTTTTCAGATTTTTCATTTTTAATAATAACACTTTTTTGTTTCATCATATAAAAGATATACAAATAAAATTTAGTGCACAACCAACTAATATTAAACAATTTTATAGACCTGTTCAATTAATAGAATGAAATGCTTTGATTATATCAATAAAAGCAATGTACAAATCACACATTTGTTTCTCGATACTTTTTTTGCATTTGCCTAATGCAGTTAATAAAAACCATTACTATAATGCTTTTTAATTTTTTAAAACACCCTGAGTTTTCAATAACCATTCATATATGACTGGAAGCAACCTATCCAACAAACTGTTTGCATCTTGCTCTAGTGAATGATAATGATATTCCATGATAATTACTGTGGTTCTGTCTATTATCTTTATTTTTAGAAATTGGAACAATAGAAGCATTCTTAAGATCAAACTGTATAACTTTGTGAATCTTTATGTTTCTAAAACATTCCACTATTTTTTAGATTAACATTCAGACCATATTTTAAAACTTTTTTAACATCATTAAGCTTGCTTTGTCCAAATCTAAATCAATAGACAAAATAGATATATTATTAAAAGTAGTCTTTTCAATTCTTGTATCATTAAACAAAAGTTTACCAAAATACTACTTTCATTACTTAAAAATACTATTGTCATTTTATATGAGAATCATTAATGAATTTATCAGGATTATGATGCTGATTTGCAAATCCAGAAGTTTCAGTGCATCAAAGTAAAAAAAAAACAATCAGTGAAGGTTTTATATCTTATTTGTAGTTTTAATTGACCATTCATTTTAAGGCTTTTTGTCCATTGCTAAACATCTATCTTTAAATTCCTATTCTAACATTCACAGGTAGATTTAGGCCTTCTATTACATACTATAAAGTGTTAGTTAATCAAACTATGAAAAAGAATATTCCATTCATGTATGAAGTTGAATATTTCAAGAACATAGTTATTTTTCCTGATTAACTGACCTAATATTTTATTTATTATTATGATTTTCATTACCAGCAGAATCAGTTTTATATTTATTTAAAAGGGCACCAAGGTCATAACCCACTGATATCTGTTGCATCGCATATTGTAAATTAAGAAGCAAATAATTAAAAAGATCAGGAATTACATTTTCTTGTCAATTAATGTTATAGAATTTTCTTCAGTGTTCGTAGATTAAAATGAACATGTTGGCATAGGTAATTATACATTTCTTAAAATAATCTTTTGTATAATAAAATCTAAATAACCTAAAATTAATAATGTATAATGAAAAGTTGACATTAATGTCAAATATTTTATTACACTCAATTAAAATATTTAAATGCCAAATTATTAATAAAACTGGAAAGAATATATCACCACCCATCCAGAAAGCTAAGTTAAATAATTAAAATAATTTAGGCAATTAATGTTCACTTCTTTTATAAGTTTCTTCTAGAAGGCTATAAGTGAAGGTTTCTTGAATAGTAAAGTGAATGTCTCTATTGGTAGTATATTATAAACGTATAGTTTAGATTAGTTTGCAAACATTTAATCCTTCCATAGTGCAGCCTAGACTCAAAGATTTCAGCATTTTCTAACATTTTTCTGTGTCTCACACATCAATGTAAAATATATGATTAAATGATTATTACTTATCAGAAAATAATAAATTTGACTTTATTTGATAGATATTTTTTTATTACTGAAATAACTTTTAAATGTTCATATTTTGTTTCTATAAATATTAAAAAAATGAGATTGCAATCAAATCAAAAAGATTACACATCATCATTTCAGAAAGATTATTTTCAGTTTATAAAATCAATAAAATCTTATTTCTGATTATTTTTTAAAATGTAAATGAATATTTATTTATGTCTCTTATATCTAATGAATTATGCTTTAAAACTTTAAAATTTTTGAATATTTATTGCAAAATTGGGATATTTTCATATTCATAAGTATAAGTAGATTGCTTACATGGAAGCTATGTTACAAGTTTTTTATTAATCAAATCACTAATAATAAAATAATTGTCAGAAAAACAATCATGATTTTTTTTTTAGTAAATTCAAAAATTACATCCATGATTACAGTTCATAAGAGAATTTTGTGCCTCAATAACATGATAATCCTGAAAGCTCTAACTACCAATTTTAGTGATTAATTGCTGTGGAGATTTATCAGGAATATTAGATGTTTCTTCAGCATGAACACCAATTTTCTAGTGAATATAATTGGAATAAGAAGTTTTTTAATGCCATTATCATAGTAACTTTGAAGTATATTAATTTGTGACTTGTGTAGTTGTCTTCTAATTTGTAATATAATTTATTAAATACTATTGTTTTGAGTAAATATGCATCCATGCTTTTTCTAATGATTTTTCTACCTAAACAAAGTGTTTGTATGTAAAAATTCATTAATAGAAGTTATACTGTAATTTACAACAATGTTTGTCCAAAATCTGTAATTTGTATTAATATATCTATATATTAAAGTTTCCAAAAAGAATAAAATAATCTTAATGGTATTGCTGAAATAACACTATCTAGTAAGGAATAAAAGCTTTCTTTTCACTGAAATCTCTGAATATAATTTTGGAACATATGCAGTAATAAAATTAATACAATTATTGTTGTGTAAACCAAGTTTTAAAACCATTAGCTGCTCACTGATCCATTAAGGAATTCCAAGAATAGAATAACAGTTTTCTTTCATTGACTGATATTAAAAAAAAAAAAACCCAGTTTTTTTATATATATATATTTTTGGTAAAATTTTGTAATAGTAAGTTTATGAAGGATTTTAGCTATATATAGAGAATATTAAAAAATTGTTTATGTATAATTATTTGATTTGTGCATACAAGCACAATTTTATATGTATCTTTATTTTTTCAGAAAACATACTTTTACAAATATAAATTCTAATCAAGCAAAAGTAATAGACAAAAAATCAAACAAGGTAAGCATTAGTATATTTGCTTTTTAAATTAAGTAATTTTTTTTTGCACTGTTTAGATAGTGTTCAATTGAATGGATTTAATATTTCCACTCTTGTCATTTGACATCTCAAGCAACTGTCTATATAATTGTTATTGGTGGTGTTTTTTAATTTCAAAATAAGAAAGAAAAGACTTATTATCATTTCAAGTTATTTTTAATATTAACTTTATTTATTAAAATTGTTGTTTAAAAATTATAATCCTCTCTCACCTGTTGACAAATATTTATAATCTTTCAAATACTATCATTTAATTACTGATTTCTTTCTCTCTTTAGTTTATTTATTATTATTTGAGGAATGTTATATTTAGCAAATTTATTTATTTGGAAACATTTTGGAAAGTTTTTTGAGTTTTTGCAGCAGATGTCGTTTATTTAAGAATGCTTAATAATGTTACTTGAGTTATATTCTAATAACTGAAAATTGGATAATTTAATCAATCTTTTTTTAAAAATATTCATTCATACAGTGAATAATTTTTTGGGAAATGATCTGGCTAAATATGATTACTATAATAGTGTACTATACATATTAAAATTGAGGAATTTAATCTTCTGGTTTAATCTAGAGTCCAAGTCCAGTGTGGACTTTCAAACTGCTTATGATTTTTTTTTTTTTTATAGTAGGTATCTAACTAATTCAACTAGCTATCCAATTGTATGTTGGTAAATTTGTATATTAATTATTTTTAGGCAAAATATAAATAAGAAAGAAACAATGCAAAAACTTTCACCAATCACAGTTGGGTGCTCTATGCATATTTTATTTTTCTTAACTATGCCTCTGCAGATAAATCCTGGTAAAGCCTTTGTTTTGTAATATCTTAATTAACATTGTTTATTTTTTTATTATTATATCTTTGGACTATGTAAGTACAATTTTTAATATAAAACTACTTCTGTTATTGCATTTAAACTCTTGTCAGTAAATGTTTTATCAAATAATATGCAGATTTAAAAACTTTCCCTAATATTAAAAAAGAAATATAATAATATATATAGGTATATCATAATAACAGCTTTCATATTTTTAAAGATTTAAGGCTATTAATTTTTTTTTCAAAATAAATAAATATCACTTTAATATATTTTTATAAAAAACAAATACACTATTATTAGACTGGCAATTACCTTAATGAATTAATAAACAATTTTTTAAAAATATCTACTTGCGCTAATTATGTTCAAATAAATAAATGAATCCACTTTTCATTTGTTTAAGCTCTTAAATAGATCACAAATCAAACAATGATAAATCAGCTGAGATTTTACTGAAAATCCATTCTAATTGGATTATATTAAACTTTTACATGTAGATATGATTTCTATTCATTTTAATAAAACCTTGTTTATTTAAAAAGAGAGATTTTGTCAAAATTTGAGTCTACTAATACTTAAATGGACTTCAATTTTTTAGGATCTAAGATCAATGAATAAAACTACAATTCCAAGATTTTGAATCTCGATCATTTGATTATCAGAATTCTTCAATTAAAGATGGTCTAATTTGCTTGATATTAGAATTCCAAGTAAATACAGTAATATAAAATAATTATTATGTGTGGACCAGAAGTTATCTATGTCTTGCTTTTGAATCAAAAATGTTAAGTAAAAAAATATTTATAATTTCTTCAAATAAAGCTGTGATTATATTCATAAGACCACTAATAAGAGCCATAATGGCATAAAGCTATTATTCTGTAAATGAATATGAAGAATTAATAATCAAATGGTTAATAATAAAATATGCAGACATTTTGATGTGGGACAATTAAGGAATGATAATTGTTTATGTGATTGAAAACTGGAATATGGATAAAAAACATTTATTTGCATATCAACTCATCATCTTTTGATTTTTTTTTCAGCTTATAATAGATGGTGCCAGAGTAGAAATAAGTAATAATTAGTTATTAATATTTGGATTAAATACTTTATTATTATTCATTAAATCAAAGTAATTGCACAAATGATGTTATTTATATTTTATATATTTGTTTAGTTTAGCATGCTGACATTTTTTTGTTTTTTTAGCAATTAATATTATACAAAACATTTTAACATAATAGTATCTTAATATATATCTGAGCACTTGTAGCATATATGTGTAGAGATGGTAATCTAGACCAACTGATGATTGCTGGTTTAGCATGAAATACGTATATTGGTGATTATTTATCTTTTCAACATATATGTGTTCGAGTGTATCAGTGTTAAGAGATAGTGTGGAGAGTGGTGGGTCATGTGAAAGTCTGTGCTCATATACCCTATATATTACATATATAGACACAGGTATATAAGCCTGTGTGTTTCAGCTATTACATAAGTAGAGATGTCTGCCCATCCCTTAAATGGATTATGTCCTGTAACAGATTGACCTTAGGTCAACATGGGTGTGACAAGACTCTTGGCCTAAGGGTGGCCTTTGAGCATTCCATCATCAGATTTTCAATTGGATGGACGGTTGAAGAGTTGGAGTGTGGAGTAGATTGAAGCCTGTCCATTAAAGTGTGAGGTTTGGCTATCTTAATATATATCTGAGCACTTGTAGCATATATGTGTAGAGATGGTAATCTGGACCAATTGATGATTGCTGGTTTAGAATGAAATACGTATATTGGTGATTATTTATCTTTTTAACATATATGTGTTCGAATGTATCAGTGTTAAGAGATAATGTGGAGAGTGGTGGGTCATGTGAAAGTATGTGCTCATATACCATATATATAATAGTGGGTATATAAATATGATAGCAAGTCTCAAAAAAAAAAAACTAATATATTTTTTATGTAAGTACACAGACATAGGTAATCCTGACGTTTAGCGCCCCGAACAATTCTCCCTCTATTTTTAAAAAAATGAACTATTTTTTCACTATGTAACTATATCCAAGTGTAAATGCTAATAAAAAAAGATTTAAAAAAATACTTACATTTACATGCGTATTTTTCACGTATAGCGGTCTTGCTTTGCTGTATATAGAACTGTAAATAAATGACGTATATTAACTGTAAATGTTTTTCCGTAAAGAAGAATAAATAACAAGAAAACAAACTTACATTTTTAGGAGTAATTGGAAGCCACACAAGCGAGGAAATGCACGAAAAGGTCGTCGCGTGCGTGCAGATTTCTGAAAGAAAATTCCTGCAGGTAGGATGAGAACAAAGGTGTGCTCATCCCAAATTGGTATTTTACCTTATGCTATGCGACAGAGTGGACATAGGCATAATTCCACGCGGTCAAGCAAAAGTAGTTCAGAATTTGTCTCGTGTCACAAATGACGCGTGACCAAATTGCGTGAGTCTAAATACAGCCTAAAAAAGTAATTATTTTTTTGGTTATTTATTATTCTTTATGTAATTGCAGAGTATATGTAACTATAAATGTCTTTTTTACATGAAGATGAATAAATAAAATGGATGTAACAAAACTTAATTTTTTAGGCTCTATTTAGTCTCACGCAAAGTTGCTATAAAAATTATGAACTACTGTACTTTGGTCATTTGTGACACGTGACAAATTCTGAACTCTTTTGCTTGACCGCGTGGAATTATGCCTATGTCCACTCTGTCGCATAGCATAAGCTAAAATACCAATTTGGGATGAGCACACCTTTGTTCTCATCCTACCTGCAGGAATTTTCTTTCAGAAATCTGCACGCACGCGACGACCTTTTCGTGCATTTCCTCGCTTGTGTGGCTTCCAATTACTCCTAAAAATGTAAGTTTGTTTTCTTGTTATTTATTCTTCTTTACGGAAAAACATTTACAGTTAATATACGTCATTTATTTACAGTTCTATATACAGCAAAGACGCTATACGTGAAAAATACGCATGTAAATGTAAGTATTTTTTTTAATCTTTTTTTATTAGCATTTACACTTGGATATAGTTACATAGTGAACAAATAGTTCATTTTTTTAAAAATAGAGGGAGAATTGTTCGGGGCGCTAAACGTCAGGATTACCCAGACATATATAAAATGGAGTTTTTCGAACTCAAAAATTAATGTTTACTTTTTTACCAGAAGTTAAATTTGAATCACTTTTGAGTTAATAAATTTATTGCATTTTTAAATATATTTATTATACTTAAGATAGTTTTTTTTTTAAAAATTTGCTATGAATTAAAAATTTGAAACAATAAACATGTTCTGATAATAGTATTTTTTTTTTTTTACAAACTATTTTATAAGGGAATTTTTGAAATTTACTCATTAATAATTATTTTAATGTTAGATTAGGCTAAAAAAAAAAAAAACAACTAGATTTAAAAGAATGACATTTTAAATAAATTTGTTTAAAATAAAATATTAATTATACAATTACATCGATCTTTTCTTTGTATTTTTTGACTTTATTGTCTTTATTCTCTTAAAATAAATGTAGATCCTGGTCTTTGTGAGACTCTGTTGTAGTTAGTCAGTCCACTTCTGATTATATTTCTTAATAGTTAAATTAGAGCATTCATCACTTTCTATCTTATTGTTAAAGATTAAATAATGTAATTTATGAGTTAAAGTATTGCTTCTAGTTGAAAAGCTATCAAAGATTTTTAGAAATCTAGATCGGATTGAGCATTCATCGCCATGAAGTTATGCATTTATAGATGGCAAGAATAAGCCAATAGACAATATCACTCACTGAATCTGAATGTTTCCATTAAGGGTGGGCATCTGTCAGTAAGTAGTCAGTCTTTCTGAAGATAGAATCAGAGAACTACCACGTAGCTGAAAAGTATGATTCAAGTTCGTCGTACACGTTCAGCAGACAACTACTGTCAAACCACACTTTGTCCAGACAATAACTAGTAAAAGTAAACAATTGATGCAATAAGGAAAGTCCACATTTAAGGCTGGAAGCTGCTAGAACCAAACATTGGGATGGCGTATTCATGAGGCAGGCTGCCAAGATATTGCTGGAAGTGATAAGAAACTTATAAGGGCAATTGCAGTGCCTTTCATCCCAGAACTAGGAGCTGTATCTTGCCAACAGCAGCAGGTAGAGTATATCCACTGTAAAATATATTGTAAATTTGAGTATATATTTATTTGTTTTCATTTCAATAATAAATATAATATTAGGAAACATATTTACACACATTTGTATTTATAGATAATCCAGACTAAGCACAACAGATTTGATGCAATCAACAAAATAAAATAAAAAAATTTTCTTATGGCTGAAAAAGTAATAATTTTAACAAAATTTTGTCCCTGTGAATCATTAGAATTTGTCATTAATAAAAAAAATTGACCGCAAACATTATTGGTATGTTGATCAAAATATTTTAAAATCAAACAAGGCAGAAACTTCTCTATGGATTGTTAGATTTTGTCTTGAATCAAAATTGACAGTTATGCCAACTGTAACTTGTCAAATAAAGATTAAAAATCCAATTTGAGTGGTTATTCTCACAAATAAAGATACATTTTTTCTCTCTCACAGCATAAAAAGGAAAAAATAAATAAAATGGCTAAAATTGGCTCTATTAAAGAATTCAATCCTGCCTATCCAAATAATTGGCCAAGCTATAAAGATCGAGTAATCTATTTACAAACTAATCAAATAAAAAAAGCCTGAGTTAAAATTAATCATGCTCACATCTGTTATTGATTTTGGCAAGGCATTGTCTTTACTAACTAACTTTTTTACTTCAATCTTTGTACACAAGGGAAAGGGGGGGGGGGAAGTTAGAGATTTTGCCATTAAATTAAAAAAAAAACTGGCTTTAAAATACAATTTCAAGACATCCTTAAGAAAGCTCTGTAAGATCATTTTATCTGTGGAATGAGGAACTATAGTCTCAGAATCATACTCCTAATGGACCCTGACATAACATTTGATTCCACTTTTTCTCAAGTTATTCTTGTGGAATCAATGACTAGGTCAAACAAATCTATTGAAAAAATGGATTATAGCATTCAAACCATTGAGCAGAAAATGATCAAGCACCCAGCTGACAGTAAATGTTCCTGCATATGTAAATCAACAACAATGAGTCAAAAGGGTTGTAGATGGGATCAACCAATAAATGAACACACTGAATGCCCACACCATTATACAATGTGTACTTATTGCAAGCTTGTCAGCCACATAAAAGTTGTTTGTTGCACATATAAACAAGTTGCTAAAAACAGAATGGATGGATTCATTCCAAAAAGCCAGAGAGGCAATTTAAAATTTAAAAAACATAATGCCTGTATAAAGTATGTGGGATGCATTGACTCTGCTTTGAATACAGAATTCATATTAATGATTTGCCTATAACAGTGTAATTGGATAGGTGTTTATTGTGTCAAAAAAGACATAGGCTATTATTAATAAGAAAAATAAATATCAGCTGCATTCCAGGCAATCTAGAAGCACTTTTGGGTCAGGCAAGAGTTAAAGTTACAATGACCAATAAAACTTGATATTGTGTGCTGGTAAGCAGAGCAATTTATTAGAATGTGACTGGTTCACTCACTTAGGTTTTACAGTGACTAAAGTGAACCAGCTCGCAACAATAAATTCAAACAAGATATACCCAGAAGTAGTTATTAATAATTCAGGTTTGAGCCCTAAAAATGCACAAAACCTAAAATGCAAAAAAGTGGACATGTACTCACATTCTATGCTACATGTTTAAGGAAATCACCAAATAAGTTCCAGCAGTGGTTATCAAAGTTAAAGAATAACAAACAGTGGTGGTTGAAACTGCTAATGTACAACAATGTTATCATTGCATAAACCAATTAAGATTATATTATATGTCATCAATCAGCTGTGATGAAATTAAAGTTCCATAACTATCCATCAGCAAAGCCTAGATGATAAAAAGTCACAAGCCAACAGTGATGAGTCACCATCCAGCTGCAATGAACCTACAGTTTTAAGATCTCCAAATGATGACAGTGGACCTGCTGATAAGATCACCAAGCTAGATGAAACTACAAAGCAAAGAAAATGATTACCAATGTACCTGCATGACTATGTTCTCTAGGGCTAATTTTAGCCAGGGGAGGGAATGTTATACCTCACCTTACATTAAAATGGACTAGTTCAGATTCCTTCTTATCTAAATCAGATTGAGCATTCATTTCCATGAATCTATGTATTTATAGATAGATAACATGGGCAAATAGGCAACGATGCTCATTGAATCTGAATGTTTCTATTAAGGATGGGGATCTGGCAGTACATAGTCAGTTTTTTTGAAGATAAAGTCAGGGAACTACTACCACCTAACTGAAAGTTAGAATACACTTTCTTAGAATACACTTTATCCAGAAAACTACTGTCACAATACATGTTCTGCATAGAATTACTGTCAAACCTGAATGGCAGTATTCAAATTCTCCAGACAATAGCTATCAGAGCTAAATGGTTGCAGCAAGGAAAGTCCATATTCAGGACTGCAAGTTGATAGAACCAAACATTGGTATGTGCCAGGTTGTCGTGGTATAACTGGGAGTGTGTCATTGGACCTATTTATGAAACAAGATGCTAAGATACAGCTGGAAGTGATAGGGAACATAAGAGTAATTGCAGCTCATTATTCCATAGTTCACCCCAGAACTAGGAGCTTGTACTTCAACAATAATAGATGGAATATAGCCCATGTAAAATATATTGTAAATTCGAGTGTACATTTATTTGCTTTTATTTTGGTAATAAATATAATATTAGAAATGTATTTACACACACTTTGTTTATATATAATTCAAACTAAACACAACAGTATGCTATTGGAATTATTTGTATGCAACTACATTTTATCCTTTAACTATATGCTGGCTGCAAATTTTTCTTCCACTGGTTTTTTTTTGTTTAAACCCTGAGTACTAAAAAGGAAATTATATGATGGATTCAATAAATAGAGACCACTATTCATGATCTTTGGTCAAAGTAGTGTAATCAATAATGAATCATTTTGGAACTGGATTTGATGCAATAGTTTTAATTCTTCAAAAATTATATCTTTAGGTAGGGTATACTCCTTTTACTATAGAAATGAAAGAAATCAGTCTAAAATGTTTTTCATCATATAATTTGATTAGGTCATCATTCCTCAACATGGTACAAAGAACCATAAATCAGTAATGTTATTGAAGGTAAAGCAGCAAATAGTAATAATAAAGGTATTTTAATCCCCACTCTAAATATAGATACATGTAATGTATGAATTTATAGATTCTTCAAGAACTAAAAGAAGGACAGGGTTTATAGTTAAGGAGTAGTCAAGAATTAATATTAATATAGCTATAGTTAAGGAGTAGTCAAGAATTAAGATTAATATAGCTAGTGATACTTATCTTCCACCAGAAGAAAGCTTTTGAAGAAGTAATTGACTACAAGGGTTTTGTAAGACCAGGCCATCAAGCAAAAGAAGATTATATGATGTTGCATTTTCTTTGATGTCTAATTTGGTATTTACTGTTTTTGGAATTCTTAGATATATCAGTGAAAAGCTATCAATATTTAAACTTAGTTTTGTAATAATAACCCTTGTCAATTTTATTAATTATTATGCTTTATTATTATATTTCATGAAGTTCAGAAAAAAAGCTTTTATTTCTTATGTTAGAAAACATTGTAACAACACTATTAAAAGTCTGAATTTTTATTTTTGATCACTGTGATAACATCGTATTTATATATTGAACTATTTCCATCATCTAACATAAGTATTGAATGTTTATAAACCAGGCAAAACTCTCCATACAATAGTGCCACTCTGTGTCAACCAGAGTAATCAATGGATGCCAGAAGGCTTGTGCATAAAATCCCTATCAAATGCCTACTCATCCAATATTCCCAGACTAGTTTATGGCTTGTGGCCTTTGTCAGTGAGGAGCTTTGGATCTGAGAGCTTTGCACCTAGATCTTAGGATCTAATGCAACCCTCCAGCAACCACCTTTTATCTCTACTTAACTATAAAACTATGAGAATGAAATTGAAAACAAAAATATTTTCAATCTAAACTCAATAGCTTATATAGTCATATGGGTCTGAATTTAGTTCAGCACCCATATATTTTGGTGTCTTTGGCTGTTTAACAACTATAGGCACCACTATCCTATTAGGTAGGATTGGTGTTAAACTATTAAGCATCACATGATCACCATCTCTTATACTAGCACATAATTGTTTATAAACAAGGATGTGATGTGATGTATTGTGGCTTCTTAAACGAAGTCAAGAATATCTCAGCAATTATGCCCACATAAACCTATTAGCCACTTTATTTTCCATTCCCCACTCTAAATTTTCCTATATTCTGCTCCATCCCATTTCCACAAATAATTTTTGTCAACTCTATAACCTTTATATCTAAATCCCCTTTATCTTTTTCCAAAGCCAGCATAAAAACCAATAATTCATTTTCTGTATAATCACTTTTTTCATATTTATTCTTCCATAACTTCATTATATGTGCCCTTTCTGTTTTCAAGCATTTACATTCAATTAACAAATGCCTAATATTTTTTATTCCTTCCTTACATAATTTACAAAATAAATCACCCATTTTTTTCCATTTATATGCATATTCTCTTGTAGCCAACCAGAGTTTTGCCTCATTTATAAACAATTATGTGCTAGTATAAGAGATGGTGATCATGTGATGCTTAATGGTTTAACACTAATCCTACCTAATAGGATAGTGGTGGCTATGGTTTTTAAAGAACCAAAAACACCAAAATGTATGGGTACTAAACTGAGTTCAGACCCATATGATTATATAAGCTATTGAGCTTAGATTGAAAATATTTTTGTATTTTCAATTTCATTCTCATAGTTTTATAGTTAAGTAGAGATAAAAGGTGTTTTCTGGAGAGTTGCATTAGATCCTAAGATCTAGGTGCAGTGCTCTCAGATCAAAAGCTCCTCAGTGACGAAGGCCACAAGCCAGAAACTAGTCGGGGGATATTGGATGAGTAGACATTAGATAGGGATTTTATGCAAAAGCCTTCTGGCATCCATTGATTGCTCTGGTTGGCACAGAGTGGCACTACTGTATGGAGAGTTTTGCTTTGTTTATAAACAATTATGTGCTAGTATAAAAGATTGTGATCATGTGATGCTTAGTTGTTTAAGTATTGAATGTCTTTATAAAAATTTAACTTTATTTAAATATTTAAAATACAATTCAACTGTTAATAATAGTACACTATATGCACAATGCTTTGAGAGATATTATTCTTCCCTCTTCTTCAGGTGTTGCTAGACTAACCAGTGACATCACTTGCATGGGAATTGAGTCTGGACCCTTAAATTTTTGAATATTAAATTTTAAGGTAATTCTCTAATGAACTAAGCAATCCTGCCAAAGGCAACAGTCAGTAGAAATTTCATATACTTACCTATGAGGTTTCTTCTGATTTCTCCACTTTTCCTAAGACAAAAAAATTAACTAGTGGTTTTCATACATTTTGTATAGTCATACTAGGTTGAATTATGGGGTTGTTCAGCTTTTTTAATTTTTCTTCTTTATCCAATATTTTTTTTGTTTTTCCAATTGAACATACATTGCTACATACGTGGTCTGTCACTTAAGACACATCTGTTTTCTCTCTTCTAAGCATCAGTTTGTGTTCTTGCAATTACTCTTCAATGGGATGACTTGTATTTCATAGATGCAATTTTTGCTTTTCAGAATTTCAAGTTTAGACTTTGTAGATGCTAGAATTTCTCACAGTGGGACATGTCTCTAGAAAGCTGCTCTGATGTTATACTAATTGCAGATTTTCCTTAATTTATCTGATATTTTTGGTAGGTATGGATACATTACTGTACCAATAATTGTTTTTTCTGTTGATAGTTCTTTTTGTTGTCTATTTAAGATTTTCTTAATAATAGCTGATCGATAACAATTTTTGCAAGAGTTTATTCTATATAGATCTTTTCTTTTTTCAAATCACTGGTTTCTGAACAAATTTCTTTTGGTCTGCTCATAGTGATAGTATAATTCCATGCTTGTTTCTGGTATGATTGAATGTGTATGATAAATATTTTCCTGTAAGTGTGGGTTTTCTGTAAACTATAGTTTTGATTTTGCCATGAGGGAGCCTTGTCACAAGAACATATGATAAGTATTTTCCTGTTAGTGTGGGTTTTTTGTAAACTGTAGTTTTGATTTTGCCACAAGGGAGTCTTGTCACAATAACATCTAGGAATGCCAATTTTTGTTCTTGTTATGATTCTATTATGAATTTGGAAGGATATGTTGTTGTGTTTCAGAAAGTTTTTTGTAGTGCTGCACCATGTGGCCATACAACAAATGTATCATCAACACATGTAGTAGTCTTTATAATTGGTTTCCAGTTCTTTCATGTAAATATTGATAATTAGGGGTGATAGTGGTGAGCCCATAGCCATTCCTTGATTTTGTTGGAAGAATTTTTATGTTGTATTGAAAGTAGGTTATTGATATGCAGAATGTTAATAGTTCCATTATACTATCAATAGGAATAATTGTTCTGGTTCAAAGTTCTTTCAATTTTCATATTCTTGCTGAATTCTACAAAGTGTCTACAATCTCTGACAAAAGGCTGAGTCTTGAATGCCAAAGAACTAAGAACTGAGAAAGAAATCTTGATCAATTTCAGCAAGATGAATTTCTAGAACTAACAATAGTTCTTAATGGAACATGATCCTTATGAATTTTAGGTAGACCACAAATATGAGGAATTTTGCTGAAATATGATGTTAGGTTTTTTTTTCTGAATCACTGAAGTAGTTGCGATGTGTTTTAAGTAATACTTGTAACTTTGTTTCTATAATCATTATGAGATTTTTCTGCCACTTTTCTGTATTGGTCTTCTGTGAGTAGTTCTTGTATTTTATTACATAATCAGTTGTATCCATTACAACTGTTGCATTGCCTTTGTCAGCAGGAGAATAGTTATAGATTTATAAATCGATTTACTTCTGTTTCTAATCACGACTCAATCCTTTTTTCTTTTCAAAAATATACGGTACATATAGCCATATAATTCTATAATTAAAACCACTTCTTTTCTTTTCAAAAACTTTATTTGATGTATATATATATATCCACTTATTTCCAATGTTTCGACTATCTTTACTCTATAGTCATTTTCAAGGATCTAGAAAAAACATTACATTATAAACAAACTTCACATAATAAAACCAAAAAAAACAAAAAACAAAAATAATCAAAAACAATATAAAACATATAAACCCCATAAAATTTAAAAATAAATAAAATACATTAAAGACAATTAAATTAAAAACACAAAAACATACACCACACTTACTTGACTCCCTTCTCAAAAAACTTTCCCTTTTTACATTTTCTTTTATCCAAAAAACCAATTGTTACAATAAAAAACTTATTTCCTTTTTCTTTCTTATATACTTCAAAAATGAATTTATTTCCAAAATTGTTACAATAAAAAACTTATTTCCTTTTTCTTTCTTATATACTTCAAAAATGAATTTATTTCCAAAAATAATTCTTTATTTAAAATAATTCTTTATTCATGTCTTGGATAAGACATGAATAAAGAATTATTTTTGAAAATAAATTCATTTTTGAAGTATATAAGAAAGAAAAAGGAAATAAGTTTTTTATTGTAACAATTTTGGAAATAAATTCATTTTTGAAGTATATAAGAAAGAAAAAGGAAATAAGTTTTTTATTGTAACAATTGGTTTTTTGGATAAAAGAAAATGTAAAAAGGGAAAGTTTTTTGAGAAGGGAGTCAAGTAAGTGTGGTGTATGTTTTTGTGTTTTTAATTTAATTGTCTTTAATGTATTTTATTTATTTTTAAATTTTATGGGGTTTATATGTTTTATATTGTTTTTGATTATTTTTGTTTTTTGTTTTTTTTGTTTTTTGGTTTTATTATGTGAAGTTTGTTTATAATGTAATGTTTTTTCTAGATCCTTGAAAATGACTATAGAGTAAAGATAGTAGAAACGTTGGAAATAAGTGGATATATATATATACGGCTGCAGAAAGGAGTTTTCTATTAACTGAAAGGAGACCCTTTGATTCCTCGTGGAGGCCTTAAAGGAACCGAGCAGGGCAAATTCCTAATGTCCACTCCATACGTTCTTGTCGTTGCAGCTTTTATTACTATGTGATTATTCATATAGTATACGAACATGGATGGGCTACTCACCAACACGCATTAGCCAGCATGGTGAGTTTATTGGCTTTTTACCTCTGAGTTTAAGATCAAAAAACACCATGGTCTTTCTTCTCAGTGCCTGATAAGGCAGAATGAATGTTTGTGTAAATGATAAATATTTTTCCAATACATATATACAATTATGACAGACAAAAATAAAGCATGGCCCTTATTCCCAGGAAGCTGTAAAGTCACCAACCAAGGCAGCAGTTGGTGGCCGAAGGCGGAGGGTGCTAAGAATCCCCTGATTGCGGACCCAGGCTGCCATTTGATGACGACTTTTTATTTAGGTACTTACAACTGCAGATCACTTTCAAGTGAAGGAAGATTGCAAGAATTAGAAGAAGAACTGTCTTATATTAAATGGGACATTATTGGACTTTGTGAAGTTAGAAGAAAAGGAGAAGAAACAATTGATTTAAAAAGTGGACATGTACTCTATTATAAAGGCACACATATTGGAAATACAAGTAGAGTAGGATTCATTATAAATAAAAAGTGGAAGAACAATATTGTGGAGATTGATGGTGTATCGGACAGAGTGGCAAGATTAGTTATACAACTTAATAGCAGATACCAAATGCAGATAATTCAGGTTTATGCCCCAACAAGTTCTCATAGTGATGAAGTAGTAGAAGATTTTTATATGGATATACAAAAGGCTTTTGATCAGAGTAAACAACATTTTAAAATTGTTATGGGAGACTTTAATGCTAGAATTGGTAGACAAATGAAAGATGAAATTGCTGTAGGTAATTTTGGTTATGGTAATAGAAATGAGAGAGGACATAGACTTGTGGAGTTTGCAGAAAAAGAAAAACTTTATATTATGAATTCATTTTTTGAGAAAAATGTTAAA
This sequence comes from Epiperipatus broadwayi, assembly GCA_028023455.1. Lineage (NCBI taxonomy): Eukaryota > Metazoa > Onychophora > Udeonychophora > Euonychophora > Peripatidae > Epiperipatus > Epiperipatus broadwayi. Next base: position 3,435,361 of record JAQFVV010006227.1, read on the forward strand.
AGGAAATGGACATGGAAGCATCCAAATGAAGGTACAGCAGAATTGGATTATATTTTGACTAACAGAAAATACATATTTCAAGATTGTAATGTTCTTAATAAATTTAACACAGGAAGTGATCATCGATTAGTAAGGTGTAAGTTACGTGTTAATGTAAAACTAGAGAGACAAAAATTATTAAGAAAAACAATATTTACAGTTGATATTCCTAATCTTCAGAAACATTCTAATGAATTTAAATTAGAACTTACAAATAGGTTTCAAATGTTAGGAGATTTTGAACATGATTCAGATTTGAACGAAATTAATATGAAAATAACTGATACACTTTTAAAAACTGCAACAAACATAGCTGGTAGAAAAAAGCAGCAATTGACTAATAAAATTTCTACTGAGACTAGAGAATTTATGAAGAAAAGAAGGAATATGAAGATATACAAAAATGATGTATTAAAAAGAATTGAATATCTCGAATTTTGTAAAATGGTACGGAAAAGAGTTGAAAATGATATAAGAAAGTATAACTGTGAAATAGCAAGGAAAGCTGTAGAAGAAAATAAAAGTCTCAAAAATGTTAAATAACATTTTGGTATTGGTAGGAAATTTATATCTGCAATAAGAAAAAAAGATGGAATTATTACTAAAAAGAGAGATGACATCATGAAATTGGTAGAAGATTTTTATCAAGAATTATATAGTAATAAAGAACAAGTACCTCCTATATCTATTACATCTTCCAAATTGCCCAGAATTTTAAATGAAGAAGTGAGATATGCAATTAAGTGTATGAAGAAAGGAAAGGCTCCAGGGAATGATGGAATTATAATTGATATATTAAAAGAAGCAGGTGAAGAAATAGAAATAATTTAAGCAAAGTTATATACCAAATGTCTAAATGATAAAGATGTACCGGAAGATTGGAAGAATGCAGTAATAATATTAATATTTAAAAAAGGTGATAAAGAAGATATTAGAAATTACAGACCTATCAGCCTTTTATCAGTTTTATATAAAATTTTTACCAAGATAATTACAACTCGTCTACAGAGAACATTGGATTTCCACCAACCAAGAGAACAAGCTGGATTTAAAAGTGGTTTTAGTACAATAGATCATATCCAGGTATTGAGACAAGTCATAGAAAGGACAAATGAATATGAGTTGTCATTATATTTTGGATTTGTAGATTATGAAAAGGCATTCGATTCTATTCACATTTCTTCCGTGATTAAAGCATTGGATCATCAAGGTATAGATCCAGGATATTGTCATATTTTAAAGAATATTTATAAAAATGCAACAGCAACAATTAGATTACATAATGATACTGGAAAAATCAACATTGAGAAAGGTGTAAGACAAGGTGACTCCATATCTCCAAAACTCTTTACAGCAGTGCTGCAAGAAGTATTTTGTGGATTAAAATGGGAAACTAAAGGAGTGAAAGTAAATGGAGAGTATTTAAGTCATTTAGATTTTGCAGATGATGTAGTTGTTTTTGCAAATAATGCTTCAGAGCTGCAGGAAATGTTGCAGGAGTTAGCAGATGAAAGTAGAAAAGTAGGACTAAAGATAAATGTTAAAAAGACTAAAGTAATGTTTAATCGATTTGCTCAAAATATGAAAATAAAGATTGATTATGAAGAATAAGAAGAAGTTAACAGTTACAAATACCTTGGTCAGATTATTAATACAGATGGAAACATAATGGAGGAAATTAATCATAGAATTAAACCTGGTTGGAGTGCTTTTGGTAGAAAGAACTTGATACTAAAAGGAAATATGCCTATGTGTTTGAAAAGGATGGTTTTTAACAAATGTGTTTTACCAGTTCTTACTTATGGATCTGAGACTTGGACACTTAATAGAAGAGCAATACAGAGACTTCAGACCACTCAAAGAAGTATGGAGAGATGTATGTTGGGAGTAACAAGAAGAGATCAAAAACGCAATGTATGGGTAAGACAACAAACAGGTGTTACTGACTTTATTGAAAAAATTAAAAGATTGAAATGGAGTTGGGCTGGACATATTGCTAGAAGAGATGATAATAGATGGACAATTGAAATTTTAAACTGGATTCCAAGAGATTGTAAAAGACCCAGAAAGAGACCACATGTGAGATGGATGGATGAAATAAGAAAATGTGCAGGAGTGTTGTGGAGAAGAGAAGCTAAAGATCAGAGAAGATGGATTAAACTTGGAGAGACTTTCATCCTGCAGTGGATTGATAATGGTTGATGATGATGATATATATATACATCAAATAAAGTTTTTGAAAAGAAAAGGTTTTAATTATAGAATTATATGGTTATAGATTTATCTACATTGAGAGATTTATTTTCCTCTCATCATAGGACTTCAATTTTTGTTGCTTGTCAAGTATTCTTTTTATTCTCCAGCATAATTCTGCTGTGTCTACTGAAGGCAATTTTTGAGTAACTTCTTCAGTGGCTGCCATTATATCTAATAAAGGGATATTACATGGTGTTATGGCAAGGTTTAATTCTTTTTCATGAACAGAAATTGCAGCATCTGTTAGATGTTTAGAACTGAGATTTTTAACAGATGAAACTGGTACACTGTTTGGTATGTTATGATTTTTGATATGCCCATGTAGATTTGCAATACAAAAATATTGACTAGAGAAGAAAATATACAAAGAAGAAAATTTAAAGAAGCTGCTCACATGACAATGGTAAAAAATCCCATAGGCTAGCTTAGTCTGACTATGCATAATATATGGAAACTACTAATCATTTTTGCTCTTAAGGAAAAAGTGGAGAAATCAGTGGGAATCTCATAGATAAGTATACAGACTGTTGTCTTTGGCAAAATGGCTTAGTTGGTTTAGAGCATTATAGTAAAAATTCAATATTCAAGAATCTAAGGTCCAGATTCGATTCCCATGCTAGTATTGTTATTAGTCAGGCCAGTAACACCTGAAGAAGAGGAGAGAAAAATATCTCTAAAACATTGTGCATATACAAACCTGTGTGGTATTACTAACAGTTGAATGTATATGGAATATTTAAATAGGGTTAAATTTTTCTAATACCTGGAATCACAAATCTTCAGGAAAATTTTGATAACATGTTTAGGTACAAGTAATAAACTTAAGCGATATTAGTGCAATAAATTTAAATTGCCTTTTATTTTTGAAGTTTTGCACACACAATATATGAATTAATGTTTACCAGCACTTAGTTCAGACAAAAAAAATACTATAAAGGAATCCAAATTCAAAATAAGATTTGGAATGCAGGAGAAGTTTTACAATTGGGTAATCACCACATTTCCGAGTTCAATAATAGTTGCATTAAAAATTAAGTCATATATTCAGAGAAAGTTTGATATTTGATATTTTAGAATCGTCTTCTTTTTATGCTAAATTTTAAATGATATTAAAATTATCAATTTGGATTTCCAAATTAATAAATTATGTTATTGAGCATGGAATTTTCTTCAGCATATTGTGAATTCAAATAAATTTATTTTTGATTTTTCTAAATTGGTTCTCTAAAAATAATTTTACTATGGATTAAAAGAAAACTTGGCATTTTGAGACATAATAAACTAAATACACATTTTATAAATAATAGAGATTAAAGGCAGAAAGGCAATAGCTTTCAGAATTATTTAATGATTTGTGGATTAAAATTACCAAGTAGATATTCACTGATTATTGTCACTTAATATCTTTTTTTTATGGATGGAGGAAATTGAAATAGTAGATTTTAATGATTTAAACAAAGAAATAGCAAATTCAAAACAACTCTTTGTAATCTTAAAATGGAAAGATTGCAGGTACTGATGAAATACTTGGAGAGAAAGTTTTAAAATGTCAGCATTCAACTTGTTGGGTTTTTTTTTAGAAATATATGGAGCCCATGAAATTGTGCCATCTCATATTAAGGATGTATATGTTTTTATAATTTGTGAAAATAAAAATGAATAGAAAAGACTGCAGTAATTGTCATGGAATATTATTAACATTTGAAAAGGGCACCAAATCAGGTGCTGAAAAGGCTTTAATGTATAAAAAAGTTGATATTTGTATAGGTGTTGTAAAGAATTTATTATTTTTTGATTATTAGAATATTATTATTACTAATGGCAAGAAATTAACTTTTAAGTTTGCTTTCAGTCATAAATAAATTGTTACCAGAGATTCAGAGTGAGTTAGAAAAGTAATAAGTATTGTTATAGTTAAAGTTTTTGTTGCTTGGTAAATGCAAGAAAAATGTCAGATGCAAATGTGTGATTTATGTATTGCTTCTACTGATTTAGTCAGAATATTTAATCAGTTAATCAGAAAGATCTGCCACAATGTTTAAAATTAATTGGTTGTCTCTTAAATTTATTCATACTAGACAAGAGAGTGAGGAACCGTTATCGGTGTTGGTGGGAAATGTGAGATATTTGAAATTAAAAACTGGTGTTGAACATGTATATGTATTAGTTCCAATTTTTTATGACAGTTATTTTAGAAATACTTGATAGGTGGCTTCATGAAACAGGCACCAAGATACAATACAGCTTTGATGGCTGGAATTTTTTATTTCAACCAATTAAAAGCAGAAATATGAACATTTTTTGTGGCTCCTGGAGTTATACTATGCTGATCACAAAAATCTTTGGTAACTTTTAACCTGGGTGATCATCATTTTAGGAATGTAAGCCAATTTGAATATCTTACTAACTTTTTAATTAAAAACCAGAATTTAGATATTAAGGTACAATGCAGAGTCCATTGTGCTGCTGATGCATTTAACAAATTAAAATATATTTTATTAAAGTAATGTAATTAATGCAAGTAAAATAATTGTATACAAAGTTAGTTTTCTTTTCAATTAGTTGTATGGAAATGTGATCTTGATTCACTATCTATATGAAATAAAGGCATTAAATTTTTGTTTGTTTGAGAATATTCTATAAGATTTAAAAAATGATATAATAACTTTGAATCTCTCTTAGTAAACCAAATTTTCATTACATTGTGAATGTAAAATGAATAAATTTTACTTTCTAAAAAGTATTTTATGTTGAACTTGAGCATAGTTTTAATAAGAGAAGCAGATTTTAATTACATTATAAAGATTATCTGAATGCTAGACTAAAATAATATATTGTTCACTGATTTCAATGGAAAGATATAGTTAAGGGTAGAAAACAAAGGAAAGCTACAATTAAGTTTGATATTAAATTATTTTAAAAAGTGAATTTCACTGCAGAGTAAATGAAAAAACCCTAAAGAAATAGTATACATTGCATATGTATATATTTGTTTTATGGATTAGCTTTTATAGCTATCACAAAAATCATCTCTAGCGGTTTATTTATATTTTCTCTCTTCTATTCTCTTTGTTTCCAGAGTTAGAATGTGTATACTTGCTTATAAGTAGCTGGTATTATTGATCTGCAAAATTTCAAATTTTGTTTCCATTTACTCTCTCTCTTTCTTACACACACACACACACACACACACACACACACACACACGCACTTTAGTTTACAAAGTCATACTTTCTGTACTCACAATTTTGATACATGAAATGCATCCTGGTTTTGTTTTGTTTTTCAGATGTCTTAATTCATATATTTCAAGAATGAGTGCTAGAGTGATTACAATATATGTTATTATATACAATTTTACATTTTAGTATATCTCCATTGCTGAAGAACTTCAACATATTAAAGCCAGTAGCTTAAAAAGAGAAACACATTCCAATTGTGAGAATCAAGCCAAGAAACTTGCTGACATTAAGGTTGAGTATAAATTTTAGCATCATTTACAATATAACTTGAAATATGAATTTATAATTTTAAATAAAAGTATTTTTAAAATTAAAAATACATTATATAGATAAAACATTGGGATTAGAGATTATAATATGTCCTCATCATCATTAGTTGTTTAACAAAAGACAGTTCTCATCTAAACTTGACAATCTTCTCTTAGCCTTTCTCTTGTCTACTTTATTCTTCAAAATATTTGCAACTTTTAGATAATTGATCAAAATTTTTCCTTCTTTACTTTCTTTTTTTTTTTTTACTTTTATTAGACTTTTAAAGCATATTTATTAATACTTTTTTTTACCTCTTGCATCCCTCTTTATTTCATGTTTTTTAATAATTCTTTTTTTTTTTTTCATTTATTATTTTTAGCACTAGATTTTTCTAACTTATTATTTTTTATGAATCTATATTTCAAAAGGCTACCATGTTTTCTTCTTTACTTTTCTAATCATATTTCTGCTTCATATAAAAGTACATTCTAATCAAAACATTTTACAAACATCATTTCTAAATCTCATTTTTTATTTCACCCTAACTAATAATTATTCTTAAAGCCTGAAATTATTAATACTTCTTTGATTTTGATATACATAGATATATATTTATATTAATTTTACATTAAGAATTAATTATACGTAATTAATAAAGATCATTGCATTATTTTCTTAAATTACCTTTGAGATATATGATAGTCTGAGCCACTTGAATAAGAAAGGGATTGTATATAGTTTTATCTTAAACTATATATTTTAATAAATAATATCTTTAAATAAGTATTGCTAAGTTTGTATGATTTAATTTAAGATTGAAAGATTATTATTGAAAATCAAGTAGATTTGCAAGTTTTAATTATTATTTTTATGTTTCTTATTTTTTCATCTGCTGCTTTAAAGCATAATAAAGAAGTGCTTCTTTATTATAAGATGTATAGTTCACATTAAGAAGAGTCTGTAGAAGTGAAATATTCAAGATCAGTAAGAATTTATAATTAATTACCCTTATATTAAATGCTTTTCCTACCAGATTTTAAATATTGGATCTTCTTCCAAAGAGCCTTCATCAACATGCAGTTTTAATACAATGTTACCAATATTTTTTATCCTAATTGATTTTATAGCATATATTTTGCATTCTTTACATATATTACTAACTGAATATAATATGTGACTTGATAATCTTAAAATGATTAATATATTTCAAAATATTATTGAATTTGCTACTGTATTTGAATGGACATATTAAGGTTTTACATGTGGGGGTCAGATTGACATAAGGTTAATATGGGTATGACTATAATATTGGTATCATCAAGGGCTTTTAGCATTTCCATCAGATTTTCAGTGATATGGATAGCTGTTCATTAAAGTGTATAGATTTGCTACCTTAATGTAAACCAAACACTGATTATATATATATATATATATATATATATATATATATATATATATGTGTGTGTGATGATGATCCATACCAACTGATGAGTGCTGGTTCAGCATGAAATATGTATATTGGAGATGATTTATTTTTTTCAGATGTATGTGGTCATGTGTAGTGGTTATATTTGATAGAGTGGATATAATGTTCCCTTCAGACCATTAGGTGTACAAATTATATAAGCATTTAATTCCACTTTCTTTTCAATTCTGTATGACCTTTCATAAAGATTAAAGAATTTCTTAAATTGCTGCTCCTGTGGATGACTAATATGGGGGTATGAACTGACATAGGCACTAACTCATCATTCAATAATTTGCTTCTAGGTTCATATTCGTTAATCTATTTTACCAAATCAAATCTATCTTAACCACTGTGAAATAACAATAATAAAATGTCATAATCAGAACAACTCAACAAACAAGGGTTTATAATGTCATAACACTATCTTCCAATAACACAGAACTTGAGATTGGAAAGTGTTTCTAGATAGAGAACAAAAAATATTAATGTGAGGCATATCACTCCATATTTTATCCTGAATGGATATTTGAAAATTGAGTTGAAAATACTATGCTCTCTAGATAAGACATAAATATAATAATTAACTTTTAAGAGAATCAAGAATATAGACTCTAGATAATAAATAAAGCTATTATAAACAGCTGTTTCTAACTTCCTGCTTCTCTTAAACCCCACCAATATACTTGCTATCATTTTGTCCTTATTGGATATTTATAAAACAAGTCAGGTCCATCACAACAATGGTATGAATTCCTGCTGGGACATTTAATCTCTAATCTACCCAAGGATATAGCTTCTGTATATTACACAAAACTATAATGACCCTGTTCATTATGAGATAAAGTCTCATAGTTGGAATAATTCATCATATCCGAACAAAACTTCTTACTCTTAATATTTGTATTGTTATATCTCAATCACCTTGCATTAGCTCTGCCATGATTTGCTATAGAATGAGAAGATCTAAAGCTATGCATAGTGTCTTGCCTTTCAGGTATTTTGTGACAGCGATATATACTTGTGTAAAAATCTTTTGCATCCAAGTTATATAAATACATGTGATTCATAAAGTTCTTATGAAGACCCACTTCAAATAACAGTAGAGCATTCTTTTCAGTCTTACAACTTTTAACGTCATTGTATAATGACAACTTGCTAAAATATTTTTGACTTATGACACTTTCTTTAAAAAAGTATTTGACCATATTATTCTCACAAAACTTACTTTCAGCAGCATTTTTGTGTTTTCATCTATTTTAAAACCCTCTCTGTCATTAGAGTTTATACATTTTTAGTCATGCATTTCATGGCAATAACACCACTGAACTTCTAAACTTGTTATTTCTACATAAAAGCTATTAGTTTTACAAATAGTAATCAAACAAGGTGGATCTTTAACTAAAGAAAGTCTATCACTATTCTTTTTATCTTGAGTCTCTTCAAACCTAAAATTATCATCTAAGGTCTTTGAGACTGTGATCTGTAACTCTTATAATTCTATCAAAATCCTTTATCATTTATTGATGGCAGGTTTTATGTTCTTCTCTATATGAGATGATTTCAGCTCTATAATCTTTCAAATGAGGGTGTGTATTGTAATACTAGCAAGATATGTTATAAAACACATATATCAGTGTTACATATTTCATAATTTAAAAACAGATAAGTAAATTTATTAAGAAAAGAATAGTTAAAGAAATTATTAGTTAAAAAGTAGTTTTAAAATGTATTTTTGTAAAAGTAAAAGATTGCATATATTGTTCTTTTAAAAAAAGAATAAAGCTTTTATTGAAAAGTGGGTGGGGGAAAAAATAGAAAAAAAAAGATTTAAAGAAAACTTCTTTTTATAAATCAAAAATAAGTTAAAAGAATAAATGTGTAGAAAAATAATGCCAATAAGATTTCGGATTGATAATGATATTAAAATTGTAATAATTAAAAACTATGTAAGCTATCTCTTTGGGATAAAAATGATGAGATAGTAAATTAATCTAGAAAAAGATTAGATTAAAGAAAAATGTAAAAATCAATTAAATAAAAGAAAAACGTAAATTTAATTAAAAATAGATTTAAAGCTATGATAAGGGAAAGAACAATGGGAAAGAAAAAGATATAAAAAGTTGCAACTGTCTATTATTTTTATTCCCCTCTTGAATCTGTAAATCATTCCAATCTTTATGCTTTGGATAACATGTTTTTGTTCCAGCAGTCGAGGTGGGCCATGGACAGGAAATGTAGTCATATTATGCTTTATATAGCCCAAGCTGTCCATGAGTATCATTGATGGATATGCTATCTATAGTATTTTTTCTTCTGCTTGAAGGACCGGTCCATTCCTGAAGTATTAAAAATATAAAATAATAATTAACCACAATGTTGTGTATTAAAAGTTAAGAGCTTGACAATAAGCTTAATTCAAGTCTAGAGATATTAAAGAGAAGTATTAAAGTTTAGATATTAAAATTTATTAAAACCAAAGATATTAAAAGGTTATATTTAAAAGTTTTTAAACCCAGCAAGAAGAAAGTAATTTTGGAGGGACCCAGTACAATATATAAACTATAACTATCAAATTGATGTAAAGTGAAAAAATAGGTATGAAATAAAATTCTTTTACAACATAGTGTTATTAAGCATTTTTTTTTAGAAAAATCAATTTTTTTCAATGAAAAGAAAAAAATATACTTTTCATCAGAATATATATAATAATGTACACATACTAAATCTAATATTTATATATTCTAACCTACTGGTTGCACCCTCACTTCCAGGAAATATAATATTAAGTAAAATAGGTCTAGCTCAGTTAATGATTATGCTCAGTTAAATGCAAATAATTGATAAATGAAATACACTGCATTAATATTAAATGTTCTACTAGCTCAAATTAATAAAAATAATAATAAGGTTCAGTTTATAAAATAAATAAATATTTATTAAAATCATGAGACTTGGAAGTGAGATACAAGTGGCAAGAAAGAATACATTGAGCCAATAACCCACAGGATACTACCTCAATGGCATAAGAACACTATCCCCCTATTATCTCAAATAATAAATCTATAATATTCTTACAACTTCAATAATAACTAATTATTAAGATTACACTAACAAATAAATCTTAATCTTCTTATCCACAATAATCTAGCTAAATAAAATCTCAGGTTCATAAATCTACTTTAAGTTAATCAAAATTACTGTAGTAAAGCATAATAAGGGATTTAATATCATACTCAACCACACCTAACTACTACTACTACTACTAAATAATAATAATACTCTTCAATGTATGATCTAATTCTGCATAACTTTTCATCTACTATAATTCTTATTTGCAATAATAATAATAATAATAATAATAATAATAATAATAATAATAATAATAATAATAATAATAATAATAATAATAATAATAATAATAATAATAATAATAATAATAATAATAATAATAATAATAATAATAATAATAATAATAATAATAATAATAATAATAATAATAATAATAATAATAATAATAATAATAATAATAATAATAATAATAATAATAATAATAATAATAATAATAATAATAATAATAATAATAATAATAATAATAATAATAATAATAATAATAATAATAATAATAATAATAATAATAATAATAATAATAATAATAATAATAATAATAATAATAATAATAATAATAATAATAATAATAATAATAATAATAATAATAATAATAATAATAATAATAATAATAATAATAATAATAATAATAATAATAATAATAATAATAATAATAATAATAATAATAATAATAATAATAATAATAATAATAATAATAATAATAATAATAATAATAATAATAATAATAATAATAATAATAATAATAATAATAATAATAATAATAATAATAATAATAATAATAATAATAATAATAATAATAATAATAATAATAATAAAAAAAAAAAAGCCCATTCTTTTGTTATCAGAGATAAGGCCAATATCAATGGGTCCATTGCCCATAAAGATTTTAGAGAAAGTAATTAAAGATAAAATAGAACCATTTATTTTACCGATGATTTCACCAGCTCAATTTGCTAAAAAACATTCATCTACCACACAAGCTGCTATGTTATTTAAGGCTATTTTGACATCAGTTAGAGAAAAGAAAAGATATGGCCCGATTGTTGTACAGCTGGATATTGCTTCAGCTTTTGACAATGTTGATATATCTATATTGTTGAGATTATTGAATGACACTGAAATGCCAAAATCACATATATATGTTATGACAAATTTACTCTTAAATTGTGAGCTTCACATTACTCTAAATGCCAGAAATTCACCAGCTTTCACACCAACTAAATCACTTTCACAAGGATCTCCACTTAGTGCCATCTTATTTATTTTATATATAAATCCTCTTCTTGTCCGATTACAACAGGCATTTGAGGGAATGGAGATCCCAGGAACAGGTCAAAAATTGACCTGCATTGCATACATGGATGATATTACAGTTTTCCTGAAATCAAAAAGGCAGACACCAAAACTACAGATGATTTTAGAAGAATACTCAAAGGAATTTAAACTAAGTTTCAATCCAGAAAAAACAGCAGCATGGACTATATTCACAGGAAGGCCATGTACATCCATTTTCCAGGCAAAGCCAGGCTCATTCCTTGGATTTCCATTCCATCTAGGGACTACTGGAATGAGATGTCATTTGCAGAACAAATTGAAAAATGAAATACAGAAAATAGCAGACTCTCTATCCAATACCTATATGTCAGTATATTCCAAGATTCAATTGATTAATAGTTTGATGATGACCAAGATAGTTTACTTTATGCCAGTGGTTGCTTTCTCAAAAGCTTTTATCTCCAAAATTAAGACCATTTGCAATCAACTACTATGGTCAAGGAAAGTCGTGGCAATATCAATGGCAAAACTATGTCAGCCATTGAATAAAAATGGTTTGGGCTTACATGATATTGGTATTTTTGCAAAACAGAGAATGAGGAACAATATAATTGATATTGTTAAACAATTTCCAAAAATTAAGCAGCTCATAGAGGTCATTCCAACTGATAAACCACCACCAAAAAAATTATCATATTTTGAACAATTAATACATCTTTGTAAAACAGAATCAAAAATCCCAGAGCAATTTGTTAATAAATACAAATACTGGGAAATTTATGAATTAATGCACGAAGATAATAACACAATTGCTTTAGAACCAATACTGGGAATTAATAATAAGCAATTGGTTAAAAGGTATAAACGATGGGCCTTAGAACCAAAGTTTTTCAATTTTCTAATAAAACTTAATCTATCTGCATTACCTACCACATATTTTCTTTGCCATAAAAGACTATACATCAATTGATCCCTTTTGTGGGTTATGCCATCGAGCTGAGGAAACCCTATCACATCTGCTATATCACTGTGAGGGACTTAGGCACATAAGAAATCTCATAACTAGCAATTACAGGAGGTCTAATGTAACAATGCATCAATTAATTTCTGCATTTAGAGAAGGATTAACACCAAGTGTCAGGGCAGCAACTTTTGTGCTATATGCATACTGGTGTACTAGATGCACTTTTCTAATTGGTAACAATTCCAGGAGACATCCAGTTACTTTTTCAAATAAACTTGAAATAATACAGAAAAGGGATAAGAGACTGGCCAGACCTGACATTTATGCAGCAACCTGTTCATTACTTAAGATTAGATCTATGTTATAGTGAATTGAGGAAATTAAACATTATAAAAAAACTTAGAAGGATATGCATGTCAAATTAGCAACAAGGACAATTTAGCAACAATTTTTTCCTTTCTGTTATAAGTAATTGATTTGCTAATGGTGTTCAAATGATAATGGACAATCCAGGATATTATATGTAGATGAACTATGTAAATGCAAAATTTGTAATTCTTTTGAGACAATAAAGGCCTTTTGAAACATCATCATCATCATCATCATCATCATCATCATCATCATCATCATCATCATCATAATAATAATAATAATAATAATAATAATAATAATAATAATAATAATAATAATAATAATAATAATAATAATAATAATAATAATAATAATAATAATAATAATAATAATAAAGAAGCCCATTCTTTTGTTATCAGAGATAAGGCCAATATCAATGGGTCCATTGCCCATAAAGATTTTAGAGAAAGTAATTAAAGATAAAATAGAACCATTTATTTTACCGATGATTTCACCAGCTCAATTTGCTAAAAAACATTCATCTACCACACAAGCTGCTATGTTATTTAAGGCTATTTTGACATCAGTTAGAGAAAAGAAAAGATATGGCCCGATTGTTGTACAGCTGGATATTGCTTCAGCTTTTGACAATGTTGATATATCTATATTGTTGAGATTATTGAATGACACTGAAATGCCAAAATCACATATATATGTTATGACAAATTTACTCTTAAATTGTGAGCTTCACATTACTCTAAATGCCAGAAATTCACCAGCTTTCACACCAACTAAATCACTTTCACAAGGATCTCCACTTAGTGCCATCTTATTTATTTTATATATAAATCCTCTTCTTGTCCGATTACAACAGGCATTTGAGGGAATGGAGATCCCAGGAACAGGTCAAAAATTGACCTGCATTGCATACATGGATGATATTACAGTTTTCCTGAAATCGAAAGGCAGATCCAAAACTACAGATGATTTTAGAAGAATACTCAAAGGAATTTAAACTAAGTTTCAATCCAGAAAAAACAGCAGCATGGACTATATTCACAGGAAGGCCATGTACATCCATTTTCCAGGCAAAGCCAGGCTCATTCCTTGGATTTCCATTCCATCTAGGGACTACTGGAATGAGATGTCATTTGCAGAACAAATTGAAAAATGAAATACAGAAAATAGCAGACTCTCTATCCAATACCTATATGTCAGTATATTCCAAGATTCAATTGATTAATAGTTTGATGATGACCAAGATAGTTTACTTTATGCCAGTGGTTGCTTTCTCAAAAGCTTTTATCTCCAAAATTAAGACCATTTGCAATCAACTACTATGGTCAAGGAAAGTCGTGGCAATATCAATGGCAAAACTATGTCAGCCATTGAATAAAAATGGTTTGGGCTTACATGATATTGGTATTTTTGCAAAACAGAGAATGAGGAACAATATAATTGATATTGTTAAACAATTTCCAAAAATTAAGCAGCTCATAGAGGTCATTCCAACTGATAAACCACCACCAAAAAAATTATCATATTTTGAACAATTAATACATCTTTGTAAAACAGAATCAAAAATCCCAGAGCAATTTGTTAATAAATACAAATACTGGGAAATTTATGAATTAATGCACGAAGATAATAACACAATTGCTTTAGAACCAATACTGGGAATTAATAATAAGCAATTGGTTAAAAGGTATAAACGATGGGCCTTAGAACCAAAGTTTTTCAATTTTCTAATAAAACTTAATCTATCTGCATTACCTACCACATATTTTCTTTGCCATAAAAGACTATACGTCAATTGATCCCTTTTGTGGGTTATGCCATCGAGCTGAGGAAACCCTATCACATCTGCTATATCACTGTGAGGGACTTAGGCACATAAGAAATCTCATAACTAGCAGTTACAGGAGGTCTAATGTAACAATGCATCAATTAATTTCTGCATTTAGAGAAGGATTAACACCAAGTGTCAGGGCAGCAACCTTTGTGCTATATAAATACTGGTGTACTAGATGCACTTTTCTAATTGGTAACAATTCCAGGAGACATCCAGTTACTTTTTCAAATAAACTTGAAATAATACAGAAATGGGATCGGAGACTGGCCAGACCTGACATTTATGCAGCAACCTGTTCATTACTTAAGATTAGATCTATGTTATAGTGAATTGAGGAAATTAAACATTATAAAAAAACTTAGAAGGATATGCATGTCAAATTAGCAACAAGGACAATTTAGCAACAATTTTTTCCTTTCTGTTATAAGTAATTGATTTGCTAATGGTGTTCAAATGATAATGGACAATCCAGGATATTATATGTAGATGAACTATGTAAATGCAAAATTTGTAATTCTTTTGAGACAATAAAGGCCTTTTGAAACATCATCATCATCATCATCATCATCATCATCATCATCATCATCATCATCATCATAATAATAATAATAATAATAATAATAATAATAATAATAATAATAATAATAATAATAATAATAATAATAATAATAATAATAATAATAATAATAAAAAAGAAGCCCATTCTTTTGTTATCAGAGATAAGGCCAATATCAATGGGTCCATTGCCCATAAAGATTTTAGAGAAAGTAATTAAAGATAAAATAGAACCATTTATTTTACCGATGATTTCACCAGCTCAATTTGCTAAAAAACATTCATCTACCACACAAGCTGCTATGTTATTTAAGGCTATTTTGACATCAGTTAGAGAAAAGAAAAGATATGGCCCGATTGTTGTACAGCTGGATATTGCTTCAGCTTTTGACAATGTTGATATATCTATATTGTTGAGATTATTGAATGACACTGAAATGCCAAAATCACATATATATGTTATGACAAATTTACTCTTAAATTGTGAGCTTCACATTACTCTAAATGCCAGAAATTCACCAGCTTTCACACCAACTAAATCACTTTCACAAGGATCTCCACTTAGTGCCATCTTATTTATTTTATATATAAATCCTCTTCTTGTCCGATTACAACAGGCATTTGAGGGAATGGAGATCCCAGGAACAGGTCAAAAATTGACCTGCATTGCATACATGGATGATATTACAGTTTTCCTGAAATCAAAAAGGCAGATACCAAAACTACAGATGATTTTAGAAGAATACTCAAAGGAATTTAAACTAAGTTTCAATCCAGAAAAAACAGCAGCATGGACTATATTCACAGGAAGGCCATGTACATCCATTTTCCAGGCAAAGCCAGGCTCATTCCTTGGATTTCCATTCCATCTAGGGACTACTGGAATGAGATGTCATTTGCAGAACAAATTGAAAAATGAAATACAGAAAATAGCAGACTCTCTATCCAATACCTATATGTCAGTATATTCCAAGATTCAATTGATTAATAGTTTGATGATGACCAAGATAGTTTACTTTATGCCAGTGGTTGCTTTCTCAAAAGCTTTTATCTCCAAAATTAAGACCATTTGCAATCAACTACTATGGTCAAGGAAAGTCGTGGCAATATCAATGGCAAAACTATGTCAGCCATTGAATAAAAATGGTTTGGGCTTACATGATATTGGTATTTTTGCAAAACAGAGAATGAGGAACAATATAATTGATATTGTTAAACAATTTCCAAAAATTAAGCAGCTCATAGAGGTCATTCCAACTGATAAACCACCACCAAAAAAATTATCATATTTTGAACAATTAATACATCTTTGTAAAACAGAATCAAAAATCCCAGAGCAATTTGTTAATAAATACAAATACTGGGAAATTTATGAATTAATGCACGAAGATAATAACACAATTGCTTTAGAACCAATACTGGGAATTAATAATAAGCAATTGGTTAAAAGGTATAAACGATGGGCCTTAGAACCAAAGTTTTTCAATTTTCTAATAAAACTTAATCTATCTGCATTACCTACCACATATTTTCTTTGCCATAAAAGACTATACATCAATTGATCCCTTTTGTGGGTTATGCCATCGAGCTGAGGAAACCCTATCACATCTGCTATATCACTGTGAGGGACTTAGGCACATAAGAAATCTCATAACTAGCAATTACAGGAGGTCTAATGTAACAATGCATCAATTAATTTCTGCATTTAGAGAAGGATTAACACCAAGTGTCAGGGCAGCAACCTTTGTGCTATATACATACTGGTGTACTAGATGCACTTTTCTAATTGGTAACAATTCCAGGAGACATCCAGTTACTTTTTCAAATAAACTTGAAATAATACAGAAAAGGGATAAGAGACTGGCCAGACCTGACATTTATGCAGCAACCTGTTCATTACTTAAGATTAGATCTATGTTATAGTGAATTGAGGAAATTAAACATTATAAAAAAACTTAGAAGGATATGCATGTCAAATTAGCAACAAGGACAATTTAGCAACAATTTTTTCCTTTCTGTTATAAGTAATTGATTTGCTAATGGTGTTCAAATGATAATGGACAATCCAGGATATTATATGTAGATGAACTATGTAAATGCAAAATTTGTAATTCTTTTGAGACAATAAAGGCCTTTTGAAACATCATCATCATCATCATCATCATCATCATCATCATCATCATCATCATCATCATAATAATAATAATAATAATAATAATAATAATAATAATAATAATAATAATAATAATAATAATAATAATAATAATAATAATAATAATAATAATAATAATAATAATAATAATAATAATAATAATAATAATAATAATAATAATAATAATAATAATAATAATAATAATAATAATAATAATAATAATAATAATAATAATAATAATAATAATAATAATAATAATAATAATAATAATAATAATAATAATAATAATAATAATAATAATAATAATAATAATAATAATAATAATAATAATAATAATAATAATAATAATAATAATAATAATAATAATAATAATAATAATAATAATAATAATAATAATAATAATAATAATAATAATAATAATAATAATAATAATAATAATAATAATAATAATAATAATAATAATAATAATAATAATAATAATAATAATAATAATAATAATAATAATAATAATAATAATAATAATAATAATAATAATAATAATAATAATAAAAAAGAAGCCCATTCTTTTGTTATCAGAGATAAGGCCAATATCAATGGGTCCATTGCCCATAAAGATTTTAGAGAAAGTAATTAAAGATAAAATAGAACCATTTATTTTACCGATGATTTCACCAGCTCAATTTGCTAAAAAACATTCATCTACCACACAAGCTGCTATGTTATTTAAGGCTATTTTGACATCAGTTAGAGAAAAGAAAAGATATGGCCCGATTGTTGTACAGCTGGATATTGCTTCAGCTTTTGACAATGTTGATATATCTATATTGTTGAGATTATTGAATGACACTGAAATGCCAAAATCACATATATATGTTATGACAAATTTACTCTTAAATTGTGAGCTTCACATTACTCTAAATGCCAGAAATTCACCAGCTTTCACACCAACTAAATCACTTTCACAAGGATCTCCACTTAGTGCCATCTTATTTATTTTATATATAAATCCTCTTCTTGTCCGATTACAACAGGCATTTGAGGGAATGGAGATCCCAGGAACAGGTCAAAAATTGACCTGCATTGCATACATGGATGATATTACAGTTTTCCTGAAATCAAAAAGGCAGACACTAAAACTACAGATGATTTTAGAAGAATACTCAAAGGAATTTAAACTAAGTTTCAATCCAGAAAAAACAGCAGCATGGACTATCTTCCGATTCACAGGAAGGCCATGTACATCCATTTTCCAGGCAAAGCCAGGCTCATTCCTTGGATTTCCATTCCATCTAGGGACTACTGGAATGAGATGTCATTTGCAGAACAAATTGAAAAATGAAATACAGAAAATAGCAGACTCTCTATCCAATACCTATATGTCAGTATATTCCAAGATTCAATTGATTAATAGTTTGATGATGACCAAGATAGTTTACTTTATGCCAGTGGTTGCTTTCTCAAAAGCTTTTATCTCCAAAATTAAGACCATTTGCAATCAACTACTATGGTCAAGGAAAGTCAGTGGCAATATCAATGGCAAAACTATGTCAGCCATTGAATAAAAATGGTTTGGGCTTACATGATATTGGTATTTTTGCAAAACAGAGAATGAGGAACAATATAATTGATATTGTTAAACAATTTCCAAAAATTAAGCAGCTCATAGAGGTCATTCCAACTGATAAACCACCACCAAAAAAATTTATCATATTTTGAACAATTAATACATCTTTGTAAAACAGAATCAAAAATCCCAGAGCAATTTGTTAATAAATACAAATACTGGGAAATTTATGAATTAATGCACGAAGATAATAACACAATTGCTTTAGAACCAATACTGGGAATTAATAATAAGCAATTGGTTAAAAGGTATAAACGATGGGCCTTAGAACCAAAGTTTTTCAATTTTCTAATAAAACTTAATCTATCTGCATTACCTACCACATATTTTCTTTGCCATAAAAGACTATACGTCAATTGATCCCTTTTGTGGGTTATGCCATCGAGCTGAGGAAACCCTATCACATCTGCTATAGCAGATGTGAGGGACTTAGGCACATAAGAAATCTCATAACTAGCAGTTACAGGAGGTCTAATGTAACAATGCATCAATTAATTTCTGCATTTAGAGAAGGATTAACACCAAGTGTCAGGGCAGCAACCTTTGTGCTATATACATACTGGTGTACTAGATGCACTTTTCTAATTGGTAACAATTCCAGGAGACATCCAGTTACTTTTTCAAATAAACTTGAAATAATACAGAAAAGGGATAAGGGACTGGCCAGACCTGACATTTATGCAGCAACCTGTTCATTACTTAAGATTAGATCTATGTTATAGTGAATTGAGGAAATTAAACATTATAAAAAAACTTAGAAGGATATGCATGTCAAATTAGCAACAAGGACAATTTAGCAACAATTTTTTTCCTTTCTGTTATAAGTAATTGATTTGCTAATGGTGTTCAAATGATAATGGACAATCCAGGATATTATATGTAGATGAACTATGTAAATGCAAAATTTGTAATTCTTTTGAGACAATAAAGGCCTTTTGAAACATCATCATCATCATCATCATCATCATCATCATCATCATCATCATCATCATCATAATAATAATAATAATAATAATAATAATAATAATAATAATAATAATAATAATAATAATAATAATAATAATAATAATAATAATAATAATAATAAAAAAGAAGCCCATTCTTTTGTTATCAGAGATAAGGCCAATATCAATGGGTCCATTGCCCATAAAGATTTTAGAGAAAGTAATTAAAGATAAAATAGAACCATTTATTTTACCGATGATTTCACCAGCTCAATTTGCTAAAAAACATTCATCTACCACACAAGCTGCTATGTTATTTAAGGCTATTTTGACATCAGTTAGAGAAAAAGAAAAAGAATAGTGGCCCGATTGTTGTACAGCTGGATATTGCTTCAGCTTTTGACAATGTTGATATATCTATATTGTTGAGATTATTGAATGACACTGAAATGCCAAAATCACATATATATGTTATGACAAATTTACTCTTAAATTGTGAGCTTCACATTACTCTAAATGCCAGAAATTCACCAGCTTTCACACCAACTAAATCACTTTCACAAGGATCTCCACTTAGTGCCATCTTATTTATTTTATATATAAATCCTCTTCTTGTCCGATTACAACAGGCATTTGAGGGAATGGAGATCCCAGGAACAGGTCAAAAATTGACCTGCATTGCATACATGGATGATATTACAGTTTTCCTGAAATCAAAAAGGCAGACACCAAAACTACATATGATTTTAGAAGAATACTCAAAGGAATTTAAACTAAGTTTCAATCCAGAAAAAACAGCAGCATGGACTATATTCACAGGAAGGCCATGTACATCCATTTTCCAGGCAAAGCCAGGCTCATTCCTTGGATTTCCATTCCATCTAGGGACTACTGGAATGAGATGTCATTTGCAGAACAAATTGAAAAATGAAATACAGAAAATAGCAGACTCTCTATCCAATACCTATATGTCAGTATATTCCAAGATTCAATTGATTAATAGTTTGATGATGACCAAGATAGTTTACTTTATGCCAGTGGTTGCTTTCTCAAAAGCTTTTATCTCCAAAATTAAGACCATTTGCAATCAACTACTATGGTCAAGGAAAGTCGTGGCAATATCAATGGCAAAACTATGTCAGCCATTGAATAAAAATGGTTTGGGCTTACATGATATTGGTATTTTTGCAAAACAGAGAATGAGGAACAATATAATTGATATTGTTAAACAATTTCCAAAAAATTAAGCAGCTCATAGAGGTCATTCCAACTGATAAACCACCACCAAAAAAATTATCATATTTTGAACAATTAATACATCTTTGTAAAACAGAATCAAAAATCCCAGAGCAATTTGTTAATAAATACAAATACTGTGAAATTTATGAATTAATGCATGAAGATAATAACACAATTGCTTTAGAACCAATACTGGGAATTAATAATAAGCAATTGGTTAAAAGGTATAAACGATGGGCCTTAGAACCAAAGTTTTTCAATTTTCTAATAAAACTTAATCTATCTGCATTACCTACCACATATTTTCTTTGCCATAAAAGACTATACATCAATTGATCCCTTTTGTGGGTTATGCCATCGAGCTGAGGAAACCCTATCACATCTGCTATATCACTGTGAGGGACTTAGGCACATAAGAAATCTCATAACTAGCAATTACAGGAGGTCTAATGTAACAATGCATCAATTAATTTCTGCATTTAGAGAAGGATTAACACCAAGTGTCAGGGCAGCAACCTTTGTGCTATATACATACTGGTGTACTAGATGCACTTTTCTAATTGGTAACAATTCCAGGAGACATCCAGTTACTTTTTCAAATAAACTTGAAATAATACAGAAAAGGGATAAGAGACTGGCCAGACCTGACATTTATGCAGCAACCTGTTCATTACTTAAGATTAGATCTATGTTATAGTGAATTGAGGAAATTAAACATTATAAAAAAACTTAGAAGGATATGCATGTCAAATTAGCAACAAGGACAATTTAGCAACAATTTTTTCCTTTCTGTTATAAGTAATTGATTTGCTAATGGTGTTCAAATGATAATGGACAATCCAGGATATTATATGTAGATGAACTATGTAAATGCAAAATTTGTAATTCTTTTGAGACAATAAAGGCCTTTTGAAACATCATCATCATCATCATCATCATCATCATCATCATCATCATCATCATAATAATAATAATAATAATAATAATAATAATAATAATAATAATAATAATAATAATAATAATAATAATAATAATAATAATAATAATAAAAAAGAAGCCCATTCTTTTGTTATCAGAGATAAGGCCAATATCAATGGGTCCATTGCCCATAAAGATTTTAGAGAAAGTAATTAAAGATAAAATAGAACCATTTATTTTACCGATGATTTCACCAGCTCAATTTGCTAAAAACATTCATCTACCACACAAGCTGCTATGTTATTTAAGGCTATTTTGACATCAGTTAGAGAAAAGAAAAGATATGGCCCGATTGTTGTACAGCTGGATATTGCTTCAGCTTTTGACAATGTTGATATATCTATATTGTTGAGATTATTGAATGACACTGAAATGCCAAAATCACATATATATGTTATGACAAATTTACTCTTAAATTGTGAGCTTCACATTACTCTAAATGCCAGAAATTCACCAGCTTTCACACCAACTAAATCACTTTCACAAGGATCTCCACTTAGTGCCATCTTATTTATTTTATATATAAATCCCCTTCTTGTCCGAATACAACAGGCATTTGAGGGAAGGAAATCCCAGGAACAGGTCAAAAATTGACCTGCATTGCATACATGGATGATATTACAGTTTTCCTGAAATCAAAAAGGCAGATACCAAAACTACAGATGATTTTAGAAGAATCTCAAAGGAATTTAAACTAAGTTTCAATCCAGAAAAACCAGCAGCATGGACTATATTCACAGGAAGGCCATGTACATCCATTTTCCAGGCAAAGCCAGGCTCATTCCTTGGATTTCCATTCCATCTAGGGACTACTGGAATGAGATGTCATTTGCAGAACAAATTGAAAAATGAAATACAGAAAATAGCAGACTCTCTATCCAATACCTATATGTCAGTATATTCCAAGATTCAATTGATTAATAGTTTGATGATGACCAAGATAGTTTACTTTATGCCAGTGGTTGCTTTCTCAAAAGCTTTTATCTCCAAAATTAAGACCATTTGCAATCAACTACTATGGTCAAGGAAAGTCGTGGCAATATCAATGGCAAAACTATGTCAGCCATTGAATAAAAATGGTTTGGGCTTACATGATATTGGTATTTTTGCAAAACAGAGAATGAGGAACAATATAATTGATATTGTTAAACAATTTCCAAAAATTAAGCAGCTCATAGAGGTCATTCCAACTGATAAACCACCACCAAAAAAAATTATCATATTTTGAACAATTAATACATCTTTGTAAAACAGAATCAAAAATCCCAGAGCAATTTATTAATAAATACAAATACTGGGAAATTTATGAATTAATGCACGAAGATAATAACACAATTGCTTTAGAACCAATACTGGGAATTAATAATAAGCAATTGGTTAAAAGGTATAAACGATGGGCCTTAGAACCAAAGTTTTTCAATTTTCTAATAAAACTTAATCTATCTGCATTACCTACCACATATTTTCTTTGCCATAAAAGACTATACATCAATTGATCCCTTTTGTGGGTTATGCCATCGAGCTGAGGAAACCCTATCACATCTGCTATATCACTGTGAAGGGCTTAGGCACATAAGAAATCTCATAACTAGCAGTTACAGGAGGTCTAATGTAACAATGCATCAATTAATTTCTGCATTTAGAGAAGGATTAACACCAAGTGTCAGGGCAGCAACCTTTGTGCTATATACATACTGGTGTACTAGATGCACTTTTCTAATTGGTAACAATTCCAGGAGACATCCAGTTACTTTTTCAAATAAACTTGAAATAATACAGAAAAGGGATAAGAGACTGGCCAGACCTGACATTTATGCAGCAACCTGTTCATTACTTAAGATTAGATCTATGTTATAGTGAATTGAGGAAATTAAACATTATAAAAAAACTTAGAAGGATATGCATGTCAAATTAGCAACAAGGACAATTTAGCAACAATTTTTTCCTTTCTGTTATAAGTAATTGATTTGCTAATGGTGTTCAAATGATAATGGACAATCCAGGATATTATATGTAGATGAACTATGTAAATGCAAAATTTGTAATTCTTTTGAGACAATAAAGGCCTTTTGAAACATCATCATCATCATCATCATCATCATCATCATCATCATCATCATCATCATCATAATAATAATAATAATAATAATAATAATAATAATAATAATAATAATAATAATAATAATAATAATAATAATAATAATAATAATAATAATAATAATAATAATAATAATAATAATAATAATAATAATAATAATAATAATAATAATAATAATAATAATAATAATAATAATAATAATAATAATAATAATAATAATAATAATAATAATAATAATAATAATAATAATAATAATAATAATAATAATAATAATAATAATAATAATAATAATAATAATAATAATAATAATAATAATAATAATAATAATAATAATAATAATAATAATAATAATAATAATAATAATAATAATAATAATAATAATAATAATAATAATAATAATAATAATAATAATAATAATAATAATAATAATAATAATAATAATAATAATAATAATAATAATAATAATAATAATAATAATAATAATAATAATAATAATAATAATAATAATAATAATAATAATAATAATAATAATAATAATAAAAAAGAAGCCCATTCTTTTGTTATCAGAGATAAGGCCAATATCAATGGGTCCATTGCCCATAAAGATTTTAGAGAAAGTAATTAAAGATAAAATAGAACCATTTATTTTACCGATGATTTCACCAGCTCAATTTGCTAAAAAACATTCATCTACCACACAAGCTGCTATGTTATTTAAGGCTATTTTGACATCAGTTAGAGAAAAGAAAAGATATGGCCCGATTGTTGTACAGCTGGATATTGCTTCAGCTTTTGACAATGTTGATATATCTATATGGTTGAGATTATTGAATGACACTGAAATGCCAAAATCACATATATATGTTATGACAAATTTACTCTTAAATTGTGAGCTTCACATTACTCTAAATGCCAGAAATTCACCAGCTTTCACACCAACTAAATCACTTTCACAAGGATCTCCACTTAGTGCCATCTTATTTATTTTATATATAAATCCTCTTCTTGTCCGATTACAACAGGCATTTGAGGGAATGGAGATCCCAGGAACAGGTCAAAAATTGACCTGCATTGCATACATGGATGATATTACAGTTTTCCTGAAATCAAAAAGGCAGACACTAAAACTACAGATGATTTTAGAAGAATACTCAAAGGAATTTAAACTAAGTTTCAATCCAGAAAAAACAGCAGCATGGACTATATTCACAGGAAGGCCATGTACATCCATTTTCCAGGCAAAGCCAGGCTCATTCCTTGGATTTCCATTCCATCTAGGGACTACTGGAATGAGATGTCATTTGCAGAACAAATTGAAAAATGAAATACAGAAAATAGCAGACTCTCTATCCAATACCTATATGTCAGTATATTCCAAGATTCAATTGATTAATAGTTT